>VZTI01005557.1:278917-298281 GCA_013397865.1 Struthidea cinerea
GACATTATCTGGGATGGACAGAGCTGCTCCAGAGGCTTCAAGGCACATTAAAGGGTAATAAGAAGGGCATGGGGTGAGAAAAAGGTTCCTGCTGGGTTAAAGAGAGACACTTGATAGCTCATCTGGGAGCAGAGAGTCAGGTTTAATAATGTCCTTGCTAAATGCAGTTAATAATTGAGGTCAGAGCCCTGGGTGAGGGCAATAAGAGGATAGACTCCCATGTGCGGAGTGATGGGGTAAGGACAAGCTGTTCAGAGCACACAAGCCATGCTGCTTGCAGGCACACAGCAGAGGCAGCCTGGGTCACCTGGGACCCTGATGGCAGCAGGTAGCTTGCAAAGCACTGCTTTTTGTGTGTCTGTGTTTTGTTTTTTTTTCAAATGCCTGATAATTGCATTGCTTGCAGAATAGGGGGGCAGCATGGAAGTGATCATGCTGGCTTGGCACAGTCAAAATGTTCACTGATCGGCTCGAGAGATCTGGGTGAGACAACAGGCTTATCCTGCTTCGTCTTGCTGCTGTGGTAACGTATAGCTGGAATTAGGAACTAAAGGGCTATAAATGTTTCCACCAGAAGGATCAGGTTTAGGTATCTGAGGGTCATTCTACATGCTGTACATCAGCCTCCCGTCCAGAACCCAGGGCAGTCATCCTCCGAGTGCCCTGCTGAAGGCAGGATTACCTTTTCGTTGTTGGACAGGTGAGAAATCAAACTATCAACTACCTGAGAGACTTGGCTACAGCTGTGCAGGGAGTCCCTGCCAGAGCACAGTCAGTCCTCACTCTGAGCACTGGTGCTGGCCACTTCCCTTAGGGCACAAACTTATTTCATGCCCCGCTCTCTTTTCATGGCCTGTATTTGTGGCCCTGATCCTGCCACAAGGTGCAGATGGAAGGATGTCCATTGGTTTTGGCGGGACCATGGGCTGTGTGCTGAAAGCCTGGTGCTTTTTGCAACAGGATTTGAGCTGCAGCTTTGTGGGACGAGGCACGTGTCTTTCCTGGCACAGCAGGGGAAAGCAAGCTCAGCCCATCACAGTTTCTTCCACCTCATGGCAAAGCTGGAGGGAGGATGGGAAAAAAGCCTCTCTCTGATTACAGCTCATGTATGTGCTTTGGCAGAGAGAACACAGCGTAATTGTGGGCCAGAATTCTGCCATTAAGTGGTAAATCCTTGAAAACTGTAATTCTGCAGGCTTCAGGCGAGGGAAAAGCCTGCTTCCTAGGTTTGCTGTGTAGGGTTCAGCTCCAGACACTTGCCCGGTTTCTGTTGCAGCACGGCCCCCCCCTACACTTGATCAGCCAGCGCTTTATTGCCATTCCCATGACACAGGAGGGGGACACTACCTCTGCCTAGTCAGAAAGGCTGGGAAAAGCCCTTTTCCTAGTCAATACATTGCCCAGCACAGCATTCAGACGTTGCTGAGCACAGACAGGGTCCTGTGACCTGCAGGGACTGCTTTGCCAGCAATTAATAATAAATCACAAATATCATACAAGTTCTCTGACAGACCCTTCCTTCCTTCCACAGGCTTGTACTCCAGGCATGGGGTAAGAAAAACAAAAAAGGAAAGGAACAACTGACTAAATGGCCAGATTGCATTAGTTTGGCAGTCCTTGCTTGAAAAAGGCCTGGTAGCACATGAAAAATTAATCAGTATGTGAAGGATTGGAACATAAGCACAAGATCTAGTAGACTGATGAAGGACTGAAAATAGTGCATGAATAAGTCATTCATAGCTTATCATCCCAGTAATCATTTCCTCAGTGATAACAACTTTTTAGAAAGCATTAAACTGAACATGGCACAGACTTAAAATTTAAGCTAAATCCGGGTGACATTTTGGCTGTCTGTGAGGTTGAGTGGCAGAGGGGGGATGGCAGGAAACCAGCCTTCTCTGTGAGCTCTTTGTGCAGGGACACGTGCTGGGCAAGCCCCCAGGGGCAGCAGCGCCCAAAGGGGCATCTTTTAAGGGATGCAGCTGTATACAATTCCTCTCACATCTAAATGCTGCACTCATCCTGCGTCAGTGCAATACTTGACATAGCTTGTTGCCAGCTGGACCTTCCCCGTCCCCAATCCCGAGCATGGGTCCTCATTCCAAAAAATAGTATGTGGTCTGCAGAAAAATATTATACTGCGAGGCATAAGTTAATCTTAATTGCTGCGTTTCCTCACTTTTTAGGCTTGGCTTTGTCACTGCCATAATGTTCTTTTAATGTTGTTATTGTTTCTTACAGACATGAAGTGTTTTACAAATGATTGATGGCCAAGTCTCTCTGATGTTTGGTTGCAACAGCTCAGTTCCGTGTGCTGCTAAAACGTCAGCCAAAAGAGACATTAGGGGTCTGTGTGTGCAACTAAGATGGATTTGGGGTTTCTGATCCTCTGGCTGGGTGTTGTCTGTCCTCACAGACATTACTGGCCCAGATTATGCTGCTGTACCCCAGCTATGACTCCGGCATTACTCCGCTGTTCCCAGGGGAGAATCCATCCCTGCTAGTGGTGGCGGGTGCTTCCCAAATCACAGAGTCCCAATTGTCCTCACCGTGCAATTCATTTGCCACATGTTTAAAAATGAATGTAGCTATGTGAATAAGAGGAAAAGTTCAGGCAGAGGAATAATTTATAATTCCCAATAATATTGCTTCTAGCTACTGCTCTATAGTGCCAGTTCCTGCCCACTGTGGTTTAGGCAGCTAACAGCTATAAAAGTTTGTTGACCTGAGAGGCTTAGTATCAACCATAGGTACAGTCAAAGTCAATATGGAGGCTGAAAATCCAGTGCTAATAGAAAAATAGAAGTCAATATTTAGGATGTGAGTCAGGAACTTAAAATAGGAAAGTGAAACAGATGAGGGCTGTAGCTGCAAGAGTGCTGAAGGTGAAATGTTTAGGTCCGAGGACCACTGCTGATTACTATCTTTTCCTCTAACAAGGTTGCTTATTCTGCTTCCAAAATTCATTTCCAGTGGCCAGGCCACCTCCCTGACCGTTACGTCAGAGCCTGCCTATTTGGGGCTATAAGTGAAATCCTCTGTCTTCTAGGTGAAATCCACAGGTAATTATATGTGGGGCAAATACGGGCTGGGGCACGGAGAGGCCAGGAGAAGAGTTTGGCTTAGCTCTGTTTATACTGGAAAATCCCCTTTCTAAGGCTGTACTGTTAAGTCTTGGAGGGGAGGGGGCACAGGGAACTCCCCCCCTGTGAGGCAGTAGCTGCCGGGAACAGGGATTTCACAGTGCAGCTCTTCCAGGGAAGCATCAGGCGGAAAAGTAACCAGCCCTAAGTGGGGGTTTTCACATTGGAGAGGGGCACGAGGCACTGAGAGCTCTTACCCACAACTGAAAATGCTGTGGCCTTATTTACACGGTGAGGGACGGGGAGCAGTGCCCGAGCACACCGGTGATGAATTTATGTGCCCTGCAGTGAGGCGGTATTTTAATTTATACATCCTTTCCACAGTTTGGTTGCAGTGGACCAGATCTCCTACAGATGTGAATCTGTCCAGCCCCATTAGAGTCAGTAGAGCCTCTTTATACCAGCTAGGGACCGCATCCACATCTCCTGGTTTTTAAAGAAATTGCCACCTTCCAGGTTCTCCCATTGCACTTCCTTTTCAGAGAGGGCTTTGGTAGCCGAGAAGGTGTCCCAGGATTCACAGTGACATTATTTTGCTACTGTAAGAGGACCTCATCATGTCCTCCTCTGACGCATGTGGTGATATTCCTTTGTTTTGGCTTTGATGTCACAACATTGTTTTCACAGACTTGGCCTGATCTTGTTGTGACAAGGTCAAGTCCCATCCAATTCAAGAGGAAAGTATTAATATGAGGGTGAAAACCCTGGTATTAATTAAGCTCTGAGCAGTAACTTGAGGTGGATGCTGCTGCCTTTATTTCTTGCATGTACCGTGCTCCAGGCAACACAACTGGATCATGGGGCAATCCTAGCTTTGGTTTAAAAAAAGGGTACATACTCTAAAAAGTTATTGCTGGACAGAAAAGAACAAGGTTCCAAATCTGAGTTGTGCTCCAGAGTAACACCAGAAGTAGCAGGGAGATCAGCCTGACAAATTGTGTCATGGTACCACAGGGTTGACTGGCAAAGGCTGCAATTGCAACTATTTTCCTGTGAAAAGTAAAGTTTGTTTCCACTGAACTATCTGAGATATCTGTATAAATTTGAGCTTTTTATTTTTGCATCCAAACATTCAAAACATCCAAATATTTAAGCTGAAACAGTTTGATTGTAAAAGAGTTCCTGTTTCGTGCTGCCCCATCTGAGTATTGTGAACCGCACCAGGATTTAATTTAATGTAATTGCAGATGTCTATAATTTGCAAGTATTATTGTAATATCAATAATGTTTGTTATTTTTTCTGAACAAGTGCTCAGGCAATATGGCATGTCAGCACATCCTAAAATGTATAAACTGGGTTACGCAATGCCTGGTAGCTATTTAACTGAGTATTTCAGGTGCAGAAACTGAGGCCCATTGCACAGACTGATTTGCCCATTGTTCTTAATGCAACATGTTGTGGACTCAATATGTAACTGGATCCCAGCCTGATGGAATGTTTCCCTGAAGTGGGAGAAGTCCAGCCACCTCATACTCCCCTTTAGTGCAGCCTTACTTTTGCTAAGGAAGAAACAAACAGATTTCTGTTCATCTCACCTCAGGGACCGATGTTAAAGTGAATATGGCACCTTTCAGCCCAGCTTTTACAGCTGCAGAGTTCTCAGAGATAAGGTATCCATACAGGTACATTACCTGGACATAAGGGTATGTGTAGGGGGTTCTCTTAAGGCTGGCAGAAATCCAGGGTTTCTGATTCTCCAACAACCTAAAGAAACTTCCTTTCCTTTTTAACTTCAAGTAAAGCAGCAGCTCTTGGATTTGGCAGCTGCTCAGCTTCCCATCTGTAGCGATTCCACTGAGGCTGTACTTCGGAGCCTTTCTGCCTCTGAGGGAACGGTTAATGCCATCCTGGTGCCCTGACTGCCCTTGGCTCCTTGCTCCATCCCTGCACAGCAGTGGCACAGACTTTCACCAGTGTTGCCACTGGGGATTTTGTGGCTGCACTATGGGCTGGGTGATGGGAACTCGCTGCTGATCCCAGCACACTGTGGAGCTGCAGGGAGCTTCCACTCTTTCCCTGCTGGAGCACAGGGCAGAGGATGCCCACTTTGGGGTCACACACATCATCTGCTGCTTCCAGGTATTACAGCAACACAGGCAGGGCTCTTTCCAAATCTTTGCTTTGCCTTTGCTAGGGCGTAAGTCAATCAGATGCAGGATATTTCAAATGAAACTTTTTTGAGTCTCCTTGAACCATTGTGTCTGATGGAACTTTGTTTCCATGGAGAACCTTTTGACTAGGAGCAGTTTTCATCATCAAACCTCTGGGGTAGGCCCATGATTTCGGAACAGACGAGCCATGAGCCAATTATAAACAAAACAGCAAACAAGGTCTTGTTTGCAGACCATTGTACAAAGCCCTGGGTATGGGTCAAAGGCTTTGGCGATTTTGGTTTAAATATAGTTTTGTCAAACATTCTTGTTACAACATATAGACTTCCTATCATCTGGACACAAGTTCAGCAGTACAGATTTTAGAGGGACAGAATGTCCTGAACTGACCTAAAATTGTTTTACTCTGCATAAACATGTCATGATTTTTAAAGAACTTAGGCTCTTTCACGGACAGAAACTTGGAATGTCTTCCCTCAGACAGTACAAAGATTTCCTTTGTGAGCTCTGATGGGTCAGGAAATATTGGATCTTAGACTTATCACTCTTGCAAGACTGAATATTGCATATTCTGTAGCTCAGGAGGTTGTCATTTTGCAGAGGTGTTACCCATTGAGGAACAAAATTTGAATCACTGTCACCTGGGCTTATGTCTGAAGAGAGGAGGTCCTGAGGAAGAGTATTGACAAGTGTTTCCTTACTCTGTTTGCCAAAAAGAGGATGGAAAACATCTTGACAAGTGGGCATGAAGAACTTTGCAAGGCTGGTCGAAAAGTGAGTTGCAAGACCAAGCAACCACCCCTTTATTGCATCCATGACTGTTCAGAGTAGAAGAAGAAACCTTCTTCCTGTCATCCCAACCCAAAAAACCAAGTCCCTGGATGGGTTAAAACACCAGCTCTATTTCCCAGACCTTCCTGAAAAACTGATCACGAGTAAAGAAAAGAGAAAAAGTTAGAAAGTAAAATAAAATATCTCTAAGAAGCTATTTGGCACATGAAATTACAATATAAGTGAGAGGACAAGAGCCCTCACACCCTTGCAGGTCCCCTGGGAAAAGCTGGAGCAAACAAACCGCCAGCTCCTGGGCCAAGCTGCTGCAGGTACATTTGACCCTCTTGCCCAAGCTGTATTTCATTAGTGTATCTCAAGGAGGATGGGCTGTTAAATGATTCAAGCTGGATAAGATTTGCTGCAATGGAAAACTTGTGTGCCTCTGTGCCTGTTTGGTTGAAAAACCTTTTGCAAAAATAGATTAGCAAGCCATCATTGCAAACTGGACTGTTAACCTAAGAATAGCAAATACAAAGGGGTTTGAAGCTGTGTTTTAATTTGTCATGCTGCTGAATTATTTATCATACATCTCACCATATATTGAAATTAAAACCTGAAGTATGACATACAGTAAATAATTCAGACTGGCTCTTTCATCAAGTATGAGCTAGGTTATTGATACTTCATTTTAGTGAGACAGACTCACTGTCATGAGCATCATCAGCATCCATGTCAGCTCCTGCTGGGCTCTCTAATTTTGCTTGTGTTGGTACCGGTGAAAAATTTAGGGCTACAAAGGCAGTCAGAGGGCTTGGCAGAGTTGGGGTTGTTCAGCCTGTTGCAGGCTTTCAATACTTAAAGGGGGCTTATAAGAAAGATGGGGACAGATTATTTAGTAGGGCCCATTGTGATAAGGCAAGGGGTGGTGGTTTTTAAGTAAAGGAGAGTAGATTTAGACTAGATACAATGAAAAAAATTTTATAATGAGGGGCTGAAACACTGGCACAGGCTGCCCAGAGAGGTGGTAGATGCTCCTTCCCCAGACACATTCAAGGTCAGGTTGGATGGGGCTATGAGAAACCTGATCCTCTTGAAGACGTCCCTGCCTGTTGCAGGGGGGTTGGACTAGAAGACCTTCAGAGATCCCTTCCAGCCCAAATTATGCTGTGATTCTGTGAAATCCTCCTTTAGGTGGTCCACGAACTCCCTGTGTACTCCTCCAGTTCTCTTAACAAAATGACAGTAAAGAAAACTTCCTGAAGCCAGGGAAGCAAGGACGAATGACCTGATCTGAGTATTTGTGTAGCCTCACAAATACTTTAGGAGCAGCCACACGACCTTGAGGAGAGGGTTGCAGGCATTGATGAAATCCTGCTCACTTCCAGCAGGTATCTGTGTGTGCAGTGCACGGGGCAGGAGCCAGGGCAGCAGCGGTGTGGTGTTGGCCGGCTGGTGGCACGTGCTTGCACACTGGCAAACACAAATAGATGGTTACAGCACAACTGTTTGTGTTATTTGAGATCGAAATCTTAACAGCTAATTAGTATCTCATTAGGGTTCTATTTACATAGCTAATGAAGGTAATTTATGAGGAAAGAAAACATTTGAGACTCCCCAGCACAGTCAATTGACTTGAACTTTGGTGGAGCAGACAGCCAACTGCATTTAGAGGCTCCTTTTTTCCTGGATAAAAGGTACAACAAAAAGACATTAATCCGTGGGAAAGTGTGACTTAAACCTCCCTGTGCCTCAATTCCCACTAATCAAGGGCAATGAGTTCTCCATTCTCCATGCACTATTTAGGGTACTAATTTCTTCTAAGCAGACAACATGGTTTGCCTTTGTTTGTTTGTTTGTTTAATCTCAAAAAAAGAAGAGGGGTCATCAGACATGTTCAAAATATGTGCATTGGTGCTGTTCAGCCCATTTCAGAGGACATCTCTGTGTGTTATTGTAGGTAATCCAGAGTTTACTGCAGAGCAGTAGGAATTTGTCATTCCCAAGGTCAGGGAAATATTTGCTGAATGAGTTACTCTAGTGAAAAGTGGTTTTTAAAGAAGTAAAAGTGTCCAGAGCAGTGCTTTGGGTGACTGTGCTTACCTGCCTTAGCACTCTGGTGCTCCTCTGCATTCTTGGGAGAACTGCTTAGGGGGAAAGACAATCTTTTATAAGTAAGAGAAAGGAGACACTTGTTTCTCATCAAAACCAAATATTGACATTTCCTGCCTGCTAAACCTTTTGTTCTTGAGCCATTGTTAAGGAAAAATATTTACAAAGTTAGGAGAAAGTCTAAAGCTAGAGCCCACATGGGGATCATGAGAGACTGTCTTTAAGGGAAAGATCCTGATGTTTTGTCATGTTCTATCAGGGACAAATCACAGAGGTGCCAAGATCCTGTAACAACTGTTTTTAGGAAGGGGTAGGCCTTCAGCTGGGTTGAGTGCTCACAGTTTCAGCTGAGATTTACAAGTTCACTGGATTTAGACTTCCTGTTCCTCTCCAAGACTTCAAACAGGAACACTAAAAAGCTGCAAACCAAAGCTGAGCTCAAGGAAAAAGTATCCTGTGTCACATTAGTACATACTCAGACCGAAAAGAAGCTATACAAAAAAGTGAATCTGTAATTATGATCTGATTGTAATTAGGAGCAAATTGCACTCTAGAGCTTAAACCACTGGTAGAGGCTATAGAGAACTTTTGTAGACCTTTGGGTGGACACAGGAGATTAAATATCTAATGATGACATTTGTGGAATAAAATCAGAAATAATCCATTTTCTCTCCATCACTAATAACTCCTTGATCACTCGTGGTCTTACTGAGAACCTCTGTGGTGAGATTCTCAAATTTGTTCCCTCCTTTGCCACTTACTTTAATGGTACTGTGGAAGCTCTGGATTCTCGTGCTGTTGCTGATCCAGTTGGTGCGGATCACATGGGCAGCATTCCCAGGGAGACCGGGTCACCCAGGAAATCAGCTTGGGAAAATCACTCCTCTTTTTTCATATGTCCTTGTTCCTCCTCCCCCTGTTCCTGTGTGTGTATCTCTCTCACACTAAAAAGAGGATGAAAAAATGGCAAAAAAAGCTTTGAAAGCTTAAATATCAGATGTGAGCTTACTTGAGCTTTTACTGCCCTTTTTTTAATCCAGAAAAGCTTATGTTCACTCAAAATGGCAATTACTTGAATCTAATTGGAACCATTTTATGTAGCTCCAAACTCATTGCTTGATCTCAATAATAAATGAACTTAAAAAATATTTTTGTTACTGAAAGAATTGTAGTTGTGCAGGCCAGATCATCAATCATTATTTCCTTTTGTGGGCCTAATGTGAACCTCATTTGATTTTGAACAAAACAACGTTAGCTGAAACATTAGCTACTGTACCTTCAGCTACGGCATGGAAGGGAACGTGGCTCCTATGGATTTTTAAATCTGGTTTACAAGTAAAAGATTTTAACTGAGATTTACTTGTTAAATGAATTTACATTTCATTTAAATATAAAGGGAAGAATGTATTTGTAATGTAGAAGTTCCAACCTTGATCAGGACCCCACCGAGCGAAGTGCTGTGCACGTGCTCAAAGAGGGTTTTACTTTTCAGACAAACCAGATCTTTGAACCTGTTTATTGCAGCAGTTTTGGCAGAAGAGCTGGAGCAGGGCTGGGAAGGAGGTATCTGCTGGGAGGGATGGTGGCAGCCTGTGCTTTGATCAGCTGCGCTGTTCGGGACTCTGTTCTTGGCAGCCAGGCTGGCTTCAGAAAGTTCCTGTGCTGAACAGAGGGCAGATGGAGCAAGGACGGAAGGGTCCTGCATCTCTGGAATAAGTTGGCCATGGGAAATGCCAAGCCTGAATCCAAACAAGCGGTCCTCAAATGAATGAATTATGCAGCATGAATGGGAGAAGTGGCTTTGCTGTGGTTGTGCAGAACCCTAGATACCTTCTGCCCAATTTATGGCTTGATAGTGAAGGAATAAAACTTGCTTGAGGTTTGACTGAATTATTGTCGCTAGGACAGATTGCTTTTGGGAGGAATTTGGGACCATATGTTTGTCTGGTGAACTGGATAAAAACATCTTCACATTCATTACTGAGCTTTTTAAAAAAAAAAAAAAAAAAAAAAAAAAAAAAAAACAAAACACCAAAACTGAGATAAAAACCTGCCCAAAGAGGTGTTGGTCACACATCCTCACCTGGCAGCAGCACTTTCTGCCCATCCCCTCCTTCTCCCTGGAACTGCTTCCCCCCTTTCACCTGGCAGCAGAGCAGCACATACAATTGCTCCCTAACCTGGGCCAGAGAAAATAGTCAGGGTTAGCTTAAATGTCTGGAGAAGTTTCATCCTAACTTGGAGAGACCTGAGGTAGGGAATGGGTGTGCGTGTGAAGTCGAGGAGGCCCTCAGTAAGGATGGGCGGGGAAAGGCGATCCCTTTCCCCGCTCCCTGCAGCCAGGACAGGGTTCATGGCCATAGAGTGACACCCTGATGAAGAAAATGCCAGTCACAGGCTGGGTGCCAGTTTGGACCAGCTTGTGGATCAAACACAAGGCAGAACTCTGTTGTGGTACGTAGGTGTGCCAGTGCAGAGCGCCACCAATCCTGGCAAGCCTGTGCACAGTTTGTGGCAAACGCCCCTCAGCCCCTCTGGGGGAATGGCTGAACGCTGGGGCTTTGGGAGTCCTCTCACCTCCCCACAACTCTGGCTCCCTGGGATCCCACCCCAGCCTGCCCCAGAGCTGCTCTCTGGATCACCGCAGCTCTGCTTTCAAGTGGTTTCCCCTCTGGGCACCTTTAAACACTCCCTTATCAACAGCTCCTGTACAGATAAAAGTGTGTTCAGCACTGGCTGAAATCCCCACCAGCTGACTGAAGTGGTGACAGCCTTAACCCAGGTCCTGCATCCTCCACACTGTATCCAGGCAGGCAGAGGTGGGCATGGCCTTGGGAATACCTGCACTGGTCCACAACACCCTGCCTGGGAACACATCCGAAAGCCAGTGACCGAGGTTCTGTCAGGACACCTCCGGTGAGCCTTTGGGCCAGGCCAGGAAGCTCTCTCCCAGGTGGTTTCTCACTGTGGTTTGTTCTAACATCCCTGGGACCATCCCCAAGCAGCAGTTTGCATGCAGCCGTCCCGGTGAGGAAGCCAGCAGTGAAGCAGGCTTTTCCATGCCAGCTGGCCTCCATGCCCAGGAATGTTCCCAGGCACTCTGGATTTACTAGTAGAGATGTAGCCCCAGAGGAAGAGATACAAACAGAGCTGTGGGTCTAGCTTGCTCCCATGGAATTTTGCCCTGGGCTTTGGAAGAAGAGGGTTTTGCTTCTCTGAAAATGCAGTGGGCTCACGAGGAACATGGAGCTGTGGGAAGAGAAGGAAGCAGGGAATAAGGTACACTTCTGTCAGAGCTCTGAGACTGGACGGTGATATGACAGATCACTTTGGCATTGCTGCACCTGCACTTCTGTTTAACGCCCTAAGGTGGGTATAAATAGTGCTTTCCACACAAATGAAGGAAAAGATGCAGTTTCAGTAACCTGTAGAAGAAACTAGAGGCAGTCTGCCCCCTGAATTCTTGTTTCTGGCCTGAAATCCTTGCCATCCTTCAGCACAGCACGGTGGCTGAAATCCTCCAAGCTGCAGGTGCCAAGTTCCAGTTGCCCACTCTACACCACTGTCTTAGCAAGGGCGAGACAGAGATTCCCTTCAGAGGGTCACAGAGCTGAGTTGGAAGGGACCTTAAAGATCATCCAGCTCCAAGCCCCTGCCATGGGCAGGGACACCTCCCCCTAAACCAGGTTGATCCCAGCCCCGTCCAGCCTGGTCTTGATCACTTCTCCACAGTTAACTTGGGGTTTCCTTTTCCCCCTTAAGATGGGATTTGTTGCCACGGTTTCTTCTGCTTTTAGGATGGGAAATATTACAATAAGAGAAAAGCACTGAAGACTCCTCATTCAGGGAGTAATTTATCTTTCTCTGGTTTTATTACATCATTTATATTGAAGTAGTGGTATTAGAAATGCTTTTATCAGTAGCAGGACTAATGAAGAGGTTGTCAGGAGCAGTTATTCCCCTCTTGAAGGCCATTGGAAAATACTGTTTCTCTGAACACAATGGTGATAGTCCTTCTGCTAACCTGCTGCTCTACTTAAAAGTTTAAAATTTTAAAAGCCTAAAAATGTAAATGATCACCATGTGGCAGCTCAGGAGCCTCCTTTCCACATGGGGTTTTGGGAAAGCCACAGAGCAAATGGCATTCAGTTGGGATAGCAGGGATTTCACTTCCTCTTAAGAGGAATAAACCCTTGTTTTAGCATTTAAGTAGATATTCCTTTGGAGAGTTCATAGAAAAGCTTTTTCACAGTTGCAGACCTGGAAAATTGAGCCTGTTTTATCAGAACGTGTCCAATATTGTAAATGAATGAAGGGAAGAAAGGAAAAAATAATATTGACATATTATTTCAGTGGTGTATTTTTTTAATCTATCACAGTTCCTCAGAATTAATGTCTGACATTTTAGAAGTTGCTTAGGGAAAAAAAGAGATACAAAACAGTCGACTTTTTATTAAGTTTATTTTGTAAGGAAACTATTTTCCCACCAGCTGCAGAAATGAATGTCACATTCGACTGCACGACTTGGATTTTCAATTTTCCACTGGTGTGGAGAGAGCAGCCCTGATTTTCCAAGGATTTATTTGCAAACTTTAGTTTCAAGTCCTCAGGATACTTCCTAGGCTGTGTGAGCATCTGAACCAGGACTTATGGAATCTATTCAGTTTGTTTAAAATTATTTGAGGTATTCATCTGGGGCTTGTGGTGATCGTACTTCTTCCCTGATTCATGTCCTGGCTGCCTTTTCTGGCAAAGAGGGGCAGGAGCAATTTTGGGGCAGTTCCTTTTTTGAAACCCAGTGGCTGTCGAGGCATATGCAGAGGTTTGGGATATACAAAGGGAAGCAGAACACAAGAGAGACAGTCAAAGGTACAAAATAAATGAAGCTTATTCCATGGTTTCCCAGCTTGTTAGTTTGTTTAGTATTTTGATTTATTTGAAAGGAGTTTATTCCATGGCTGACTAAAGGAATGCATGCAATGTTTTGTACACCCACCTTAACTGGATGTGAATGTTTACTGACTCTCTACACCTGAATACTGGAGAGGAAACAGAAAATGTAAGGGGGGGCAAATCTCCTCCAGTAACACAACACCAAGGCTGTGTAAGTCCAGATAGACACAGAAGAACTGATGGGAATAATGGAATTAGTAACTGGACAACGCTGCACATCATGAATGTTTTATGGCTCTGCTTTTCCAGGCCAATCCTGAACAGGCCGATGGATGTGCTTACTTTTACAAGCACATAAAGTGAGGGTAGATAGGTCACTGCAAATATCAGAAAAAAGCAGGAAGCTGAGGTGTGGCGAGGGAAGGCAGTTAAAGGTATTAAGGAATATAAAGGTTGGCCCAGGCTTTCCCAAAGTGCTGAGCAGATTGGCTGCACAATGCCCATCCTGCAGTGGGGCCTGGAGAAAAGCAAAGGGAGGAGGTGATGGCACAGCAAACGAGGGAATTCACCGTGTCCCTCTCCTGTGGAGAGTGATCCAGGTTGGGAACAAATCTGTATGTGGATACCCTGACCGGTACATTCATTATCCTGACCAAGGCTGTAAAAGCCCTTTTCTCTTCAGTGCAAACAGACTCTTACCAGATCAGAGCTTTTCTCTGCAGTTGAATGGGATTATCATATTCCTGCTAGGATTTATGGGTTGCAGTACGAACCTTGGACAAGGCACTGCAGGAATTTGTCAGGAAACTACTGGGTAATAGATTTGGTATCGGGCTTTTCGAAAACGTCTCCACGAGCCAAGTACTGAACATCTCACTTGAAGTTTTGGGATTTTAACCCAAAGACTGTGTCTAACCTGCTTATGCATTGTTGAAAATCTGAGTGTGACCTCTAAGGGTGTCTGGGCCCCTGTGTACCTCTCAGTAAAAACAGCCTTTCTCTGCTCTCTGCCCAATTCTCTCCTTCTGTAAAACGGAGACAGTGGATATTCCTCCCCTTGGACAGGAATGTGGAGGCTGGATACAGGGAGATGACTTTGACTGTGACTCTATGACTTTAGGGTTACAGATGTTCTGAGGATAAACAGTGTCTTGAAGCAGTTCAATGTGTGCTGCTCATCATTCGTCCCTGCAGTTGGGAATGTGCTCTCTGGAACGCTGCAGAGGGAGCGCTGGAGCGGACAAGAGCCTGGGAACGGTCAAAGGATGCTCTTCTCCTAAGACCCCTCCCAGTCAGTAGATTTTGTAGCACACAAGCAAACAAGCTACCAAATAAACATTCCATGGTGATGTTTGAATGGAGACCTGTGCCCGTCGGAGCCCCTCTGGAAGCCGGGAACAAGGGATGTGATTGAAAGCAACTCGCAAATGGCTTTCCTGCCAGCGCGAAGCAGGTGCAGCAGCTGATCGCTTGTGCCGAGCACATGCCACGGAGCAGGCACAAAGCTTCTCTATTGCTCTCTGGAGTTCTGTCTAGTCTTAAGAGGGTATTTAAAAATTGGAATGATAATGACCTGAGCAAACATGACTTTACAGCAGAAAATAAAATTGCAGGCATTCATTATCAAAGGCAAAGAAGTGTTAGAGAACAAGAATGCCCGATGATGCAATGTTTTTCATTCTGTAACTGAGCACAGAAAACCTTTTCATATGCCCTAAATCTGCAGTTACAATAAAGCCTTCATACAGACAATCTGCTTAAACAGAACGTCACGCTTGCCTTTATTTTATTTTAATTGCAAAACATTATCCAGTTTCGCTGCTAAAATATGCACTTCTTAAGGCAATATGCGTAACTTTATTTTATCCTCCATTTTGCTTGACGTCATCTCTGCAGTGATGAAATTATAAGCTCTTGAAGTGGACCATCTATGACGCAGCCATTTCCCTTTCTTGTGGTAGAGCACCCTCACCTCATTGTCTTTCTAACAAGACTTACATAATTAAAAAATCCCACTTTGCTCCGAATCTTCTGACCAGAAGAGTTGGCATCCCTGTCTCTTCATTGCTTAAACATGTAAGCCTGTACCACCGAAACAAGTAGGAACTTTGCCACTGTCTTTGAGGCAAGATTGAGCCTTGGGATCCCAGATATTTGAGATTATTGTTGGTATTAACCTAATATTTAACCCAACAATAGCAGTGACTAACTCTTAGTGCTTTTACTTGAAGGTCTTGCTGGCACTTGCAAGTGAGGGTCAGCATGATCATCCCATTTCCATGGTGGGAAAACCAAGGCAGTATGGAAAGTAAAAGGACATTCCTATTGCTGGGAAGAGCACTGAGATCTTCTGAATCAGCTCACGGCCTACTGAATTGCCCTGGTCTGTGGTCCTCCTGCCTGGAATTAAATGTGCATCAGTGGTGGCAGCACTTCGGAATCTATCCAGTGATCGTTTGGTTGTTCTCCAGGCCGTACCGAGGTGTTGTGGCATTTTCACCTCTTCATGGTAAAAGCCGCAGGTCAAATACTGGAGTTTGAAATCTGGAATTTTGTAGCATCAAGGGGAAAACAGTAAAAAAAAAAAAAAGAAGGTTATCATATTAGCCTCCCCTTTTCCTCTTTCCCAGTAATTTTATTACAAATTGTAGGAATTTGTCTTGCAGTTTCAAAGGTGCACAGCCACATGAACTGATTGCTGCAGCCTGGATTTGCAGACGTAACAGAGCTGGGAGCAACTGCTATCATTCACTAGCAGTGGAGACATACTGGAAATGTAGAAAATCCTGGGTCTGCATTGTAATTCCTGATAAATTCCAATTTCCCTGCCACTATGATGGAAAGAAAGCTGAGATTTGATGAATGAAATTGAGACTCACTGTGAAACAGATCAACAGCTTTGAAGAGCTGCCAGATTTCAGCAAAGGTGAATAAAAAAGAAATAGACATTTCTGAATAAAGCTGCCTTTCCTCTCCTCAAAAACAAATCACCTTCTTGTAAATTATCTTCTCAGGTGAGAATCCATCCTTCACAGAACAGGAGACAGGCTGTGCAGCAGAGCCGGTTGATAGATGTTAAAAGACAAACCACCAAAAGGCAAATATGTCTTTGGAAAACAGTATTAAGTAACATTTTAAAGAATGGCCACACATCATATTCACACAGATGCCAACAGGAAGCACAGCTCAGGAACAGAAAAGCTTTCAGATAATCTCTACCCATTATGAAGGCAAAACCTCAACATCACTAACACATCTTAACTCATTTTCAGCAGTCGCCCTGCTCACATTCAATGCTGTACCATGTCTATGTTTCATACTTCAGCACAGAGTTTTATCAAGAGGTTTATTCACTGAAATGTGCAAAATCTATTAAAAAAAAGCTCACTACTATTAATATTTCATGTCTCACATACTTATCATATCCAGGGGACAGTGGTCTAAAGTAGGAATTTTCAAAAATGCTCCGCGTTGGTCACACGGGGCTACTGGAGCCAGTAGTAAAATGCTGAGTATCACTGTGCAGGGAGTGATGCAAGTGTTTCTGCAGGCTCGTGTCTCTAACTAGACCAGAATTTAGGCCATTCTGTTAAGGATTGCAAGCTGTGATCACAGACTCCTGTGAGCCTTTCTCATCTAGGTCTTCCAGCTGAAGTCTTCTGCCCATAGCCACCAGCAATGCTGGTTGCAGTATAACCAGGCTGGAAAAAAAGCCACTACGTTGTGGCCGTGTATAAACGTGATTTTGTACAGGATTTGTAAGAAATAAATTCGGAGGGAAGAAAAAATTTTCTTCTTTCCTGTCTAGCCTGGAAAACGGACTCTCACCTTGTTGTAAAACATGTCCTTATTTGGACACTTTTCCATGCTTTTAGTAAGAAAACCCAGCAACACCTGAAGGTGATATCTATCAGCTGTGTCTGGGTCCTAGCAAGGAACACTTGGATCTGAAACATTAGCAGCAGGTGCCACTAATTGAGTACTTAGTGGCTAAACACCTGCCAAAAAAAAAAAAGACAAAAAAAGGAGTGCATGAGGTAAAGAAGAAAGAAATGAATCAGTATTGTCAACTATACACAGTTCTGGGGGGAGAAGTGAAATTTCACAAAGGAGATTAACAAATATGAACAGTCAGGTTTCCTAAAACTGATCTTTTCAGCGTAAATGGTGGTTTCTCTCTCTGGCAGGACTTTGGCTGAAGAGCAGGATTGATCTTGAAGTAACTCTATAAAATGCAATGACGTTGTGAGAGTCCAGCTCGATGGGGCTGAATACTTAGCTGATGTACCACTCAACTCCTCATTTTCACGGAGCTTGTGAGGAATTTCAGCTGCAGGAAATGCACTGGTTGTGCTTTGGTTTCTTTATCTCTTTCTTTATCTTTCTTTATGCTGCTGCACAGCTCTAGGAGTGGGAAGGGGACAAGGGCTTGTTTGTGGCACTGGAAGTCTGGGTGGGCACATCCAGGCATGTTTGCCCTCCAATTTGTTATACCTAGATACACCTGTCTCTAATTCTCTCTGTAATCATAAAGATGCTTCTCAGCTGGTGAGCTCAGGTGTGCTGGTGCTGGAGGTGCAGTGGAGCAGGCCTGAACACAATATTTAAAGGCAGAATTTAGTCAGTTTTTGTGCTGAGGAGGTGTGGATCACAGTTAGACCTTCAGACTTTGGAGGCTTTAGTCCTCATAGCCCAGGGTACTGCCTCAACGGAGCTGGATCTGTGTTGGTGAGAAATCTTTCTGTGGGGAAGGTGGGAGGGCATAGCTGAGGTTGCGGTGTGGGTGCCGGTGTGCTCAGGGAGCATGTTATAGGTTCTTCAGTGTTGTTTTTTGGGACCTCAGGGAAATAGATGGGAAGGCAGAGCTGCTGCCCCAGCAGCTCCAGATTGAAATAGACTGAGACACGATGAAGTATAAGAGAAATGTATTTTATGGCCAAGAGAAGACTCTGAAAGCCTATTTATACTTAAAGTCAGAGAGGGGCAAACCTACGAGACCCTGTTGATGTCAGATCAGAGCATTTGCAGGCATTCAGAACAACCACAAACATGTTTCTCCCTTCTAAGGCTCATTATCCTAATATAGAAAGCTCCTGGAGATAACGCTGTGCTGGGCATACAGTACAGCCTATGCTCCAGGCACAGGGAGTAAGTGTTGAGGCAAGAAATGACTTTTTCCTGGCATGACCCACTAAGATTGAACTGGAATGGCAATTAGAAGTTGAAGTGCTCATTTAATGTCAGTGATGTGTAAACTACGTTGCCATTGTTATTTTAGTGCTGATTTACATAATTGGCATACCCTGAAGTCACACGGCACGAACTTTCAGTTCATGCTAAAGACTTGCAGGAAGTCATAAAATTAAACATTATCTGCGCTGGAATGCAACGGAAAAATAACTCAACTTTTGAGGGATTTCACCTTGCTCACTGTCCCCTCTCCCACCACACTCATGGGCGTCGAGTGAAAATCAGGTTAGCAAGAGTTGGGAGCTGTTGGCATGAAGGAGCTTTAGCAGCTCTTTAATTACACTGGTTCAGTTCTGGGGTGGTTTGTTTTGCTGGTATGTACCTCCCTGGGTGAGCTCCTCATCCTGCAGGGACATTTCACGGGAATTGCTGGAGTCATGATAGGAAAGCCGAGGGAGGAAGGTCCACAGGAGGAATTATTCCAGCCCAAATGCGCTGAATTCCTGCCTAAAATCGGTGTTTTTCCTACACTAAAAAGTCGTAAGACGGAGGGAAAAGGCCGCTCCCAAAGGAGGAGCTGGTAATGGAGCTGTCTCAGTTGTTACTGCTTTAAGTCCTCCTCCGCAGTAATTCAAGGTGTCACAGGCTGGCTGTGTCTTTTGCAAATGAAGCCCCTGAGAGATATTGGGAAGAGGAGGTGGAGCACAGAGCACTTGCCTTGCCGGGAAGGCACCAGGACCCCGGCTAATGATGGTGTGCCGATGGCTTTGGCTTTGATGAGGACCCTAAATTGCTAGGTATCGCATACCTATGCAAGGGCCTGGCCCTACCGCAGAGCCCAGGCAGGCAAACAAGAGATGGGGCAAAGGACACAGCCCTGCTCGCGAGCTACTCGTTGTGTCAGGAAAGGGAGCAAGGGATGCAGTTGGGATTGGAAGCGCAATCGCGCTGGGCACGGACCTGCCTTCTTCGCCCGTGCCACCGCTGTCCTCCTCCATGGGCGATGGCAAGAGCTGTCGAGGCTGCAGCCCGGGAAGCCCCCGCGTGGGCACGGGTGGGCCCCGGTCCCGCGGGGAGCGCGGCCCAGCGCCGGGGCAGGTGCGGGGCCGCGGGCGGGCGGTTCGCGCCGGGGTTGCCGTCCCG
>VZTI01005557.1:304661-506318 GCA_013397865.1 Struthidea cinerea
AAAAATAGCTGACACTTTAATATTTCCCAATGAAGACTTTATTTATGTAATGAAATGGAAAGAAAAAAAAAACACAACTATTTTGAAAATATATTTATGTCTACGAAAAAGTTGGGAAAACAAATATTTTAATCAGAGAAATATTCCTTTAAAGATTTTAAATGTATTTTAGTTGTACATTTTATATGGGTTTAACCCCAGCACATGAAGTATAATGGTCAGATTCTTATTTTGTATTTATTTACTATTATAACCACTTTTTAGAAGAATAGCTAATTTGTATTTATATGTAATCAAAAAAGAAAAAAATATAGGGTTTGTACATAATTTTCCAAAATTGTAGCTGTTTCAATTGTGTGTATTTAAGTTGAAAAGAATACATGGAAGGTTACTATGGCAAAGTGCATAGCACATTTGCTTTCTGCTGTGCTACTGTTAAGGTCACAAGTTCAAGTCCAGAAAAAAGTGGATAATCCACTCTGCTGACTTTCAAGATTATATTGTACAATTCTCAGGAATGCTGCAGGGTGGGCTGTCCAATCCATGAGAACTGGCATCCTCTTTAGGTGGAACATTTGGATAAGAACCAGACGTTGCTGATCTAGTATAAATACTGCTATTCCCAACTAATTTGCAGTGTGACTATAAGGGCCAATAGAAATCCTGTGGGGGTGGGGGAAGACTGAATCCTTTCTAGACCTACAGAAAAGTGAATGTTTGATGTTTCCTTTAAAAGTCCTTCCTTTAAAAGTCCTGGCCAAATATAAAGTAATAAAAACTAAAATGTCATCCTTTTTTTTTTGTGATTATCTATGCTAAAGAGGATTACTTACCTAATTTGTACCGGCCCTTGTCTTTAACAGTTGGAAAAGCCTTGCATACTTCCTCACCTCAGATGAGATCTCACTTCTGTGGAGTGTAACAGTGAAATTATTCTGCAGTTTTTGCCCTACAATACAGCAAGCTGTTGTCATATGCAGCCTCCTCTCTAACCTCAGCTGATGGTTTTGCTGTTTGGCAGGTTAGCCTCTCTTCATTTCCAGGGTTTTGTGTTTGAAACTCCTTTTTTTTTTTTATTTTCTTCCCAAATGTTTAAATCTATTTCAGATAATAAATCATAGAATTCTGATATTTCTTTTTGAGAAGTCCAGTCTGTAAGAAGAAAATTGTTCACTTGTGCACTCATCGCAGGAACAGCTTGTGTTTGTATCATCTTATTGTTTTTTAAATCCTTCATGTAAGGGGCCAAAGTGTGATTTGCAGCTGGCAAACAGAGCACTGAAGCTGATACTGATTGTGCCTGTTGTGTGTTCCATGCCTGGTGTGGCAGGCAGGTCCTGGGGCGAGCAGGCAGAGCCTGGGGGTGTTGTTTGAAAGTTGTGCTGAAATAGGAGAGCAGGAAAGGAGCTTAAATGGGCTTCTTGGCCACCCCCTTGAGCTCTGTTGTGGGTCCAGTTCTGGATTTGGTGAATGAGGCAACACTTCCTAAAGCCATGTGTGCGATGGGCCCTTTAGGGACCCCTCTAAGTCAGCTGTGGGAATCTCTGATTTGGGCCTCCTACCAGCCTAATGTTTTGTTAATGAACCCCTCTTTTTTCTCCTGGCCCCCCTCCAAACTCCTCCTTTTTTTTACTAGAATCTGGGTTGCAGCAATGGTACTAACTAGATGGGTTGATGAGAAAGGCTAACTTGATGATGTGTTACAGGTCCTCTTGTAGAAGAGTTCTTTACTGCTATTCATCACAAAATGCACAGGGTACAGAGGATAGGAGAGGAAAAACTAATTACCTGTTGGCTGCTTCCATTTTTTTTCTTGTGAGCTTAAAAATCTCTTGGGCTGTAAGGTTCTGTGGTGAGATAAAACCGATGCATTTGTAGCAGCAGTATTTTTAACAGCTGTCAGAGAAAAATCCACCACTCTGCAGTTGGGCTCTGCTCATTCTTGAGAGGCAGCTGGTGTTGGTCATGCTGATACTACGTAGCAGCCTGTGGGCTGGCTGAGTGCACAATCTCCAGGTGCTTTTTCAAAACACTGGTGCTCTTTTGGTGGCTGATGTTTCTAGGGATGAAGCATCTCATGTGCAGGAGTTTATTTTGCCTTTTGCTTGTTGCCAGCTTTCCTGGTGCTGGATGGGTTTGTGGCTGTTTCTTTGGCGAGGTTGTCAGTGCTGCAGTGGAGGTTCAGCAGGGATTTGGTGTTTGTGATGCGTGGTTGCGCAGTCAAGTCACAGCCGTGTTACTGTACTGTAAAACCAAAGCTTGCTAAAGCTGAAAAGTGCTGAAATTTTAATGATGAGCATGAAAGGTGTGATCCTAAACCTGTGAAGCTGGTAAAGAACCCACAGCACTTCTAACCAGATCCTTAGCTCTGGTGTTGCAAGGCTGAAGTCTCACAGCTCCTTCATGTGTAACGAGACTGAGGGAGGCTCTTTACGGAGTGGTGACTGCTTTTCTTCTCCTATAAGTCATGAGAACACACTGATGCTAATCTTGTTGCCAAAAAATTGGCTACAGCACTTGTCTATGCATGAGCAGAAGCTGGCTCATGGTGTGGTGCTGCATTCCTTGCGCAGGCAAACCTCCTGGTGCTTGACAAGGAATTGCATCCTTAGTAAAATATACTGGGAGGCCAATGTATCATTGAAAAACTTAAGAAGACCCACTCTTACAAGTGTTTCTGCAACTGCTTAGTGCTAGGCACAGAATCATCAGTTCCGTACTGATTTTGAGGAGGAAATATGCATGTGTCAAGCTCAGCAGGTCACTACATTTCCACAGAATTGGTTTTGTAATGTACCTTTAAATCCTTAACCTTAACCTCACTCTCTAGGTCGGAGACGTGAGAGTGCTGCACTAAAGACTTTGTTTAGGACTTAAAGTAAAAGAAACAGAACAAACTTTCACAGATGAGTAGTAGGAAGCTCTCCTAGAGAGATCAGCTGGGTTCCTGAATTCTTTTAGATAGGGTTGATGATCAGAAAGCCTTTCTGAAAGGTTTGGGCTTTCTGGCATCTTTTTAAATTCTGGTAATGACTGCTAAATAATGCTAAATACTAAAGGTATGCTGTTACCACAGCACACTAGTAC
The DNA here is from genome assembly GCA_013397865.1 of Struthidea cinerea. Lineage (NCBI taxonomy): Eukaryota > Metazoa > Chordata > Aves > Passeriformes > Corcoracidae > Struthidea > Struthidea cinerea. The sequence continues at coordinate 307,749 of VZTI01005557.1, forward strand.
TTACTTTAGTTCTTTAGTACTTATTAGTGTTATAGTACTCTACAAGGAGCAATGAGCTTTTTTTTCCTCTTAAGAGGAGAAAAAGCAAAATATTTTGAAGGCAAAATAGCCTTTGTTACACTATAGCTCCTAAACATTTTGCTTCTAGGCACTTATATAATCTATATAGGTAGAGATTGTGATAGATAATGTCACCCTTTGTGCATTTCAGATAAGCATCTCTCTAAACACAAATGTGATCAGCATGTCTCCTTGTCCTTTTGAGACTCAGTAGCAGCTTTGTCGAGTGGCTTGATAATTTTTGCGCAAAATTCAGTTGGACTTCTGAGGTCAGCAGCATGTAGAGGAGGATCTTCAGTTGAGGTAAGCTCTCCCGAGAGCATTGGCTGTTCCCACCAAGCAGGGGCTGCTCAGCTGGGCTCCCCTGGGCTCACCACAGCCAGGTGTGGGCCCCTTCCCTGCCCATACAGGGTTTGGGTGGCCACATCCCTGCTCCCCCTGGCAGGCAGGTGAGCTCTCACATCCCCACCCGTGAGGCACAGAGAGGAACATGATTTGTTGTACTCTCAGCTTTGGAGGAGGAGCTCATCCACGCTGCATTTATATTAGACCCACTTTGCTGCACTATTAGAAGAGGATAATTATTGAGTTATTTTATTGTATGGTTATTCCTAAGTTGTTGATTTTTGGGGTGGTTTTTTATTGATTTCAGGAGGCAGCTAATTGCCATATGGCAGCTTGATGTTAATGTTTTATGAAGATCAGGAAACAAAAGTTTATGAAACAAAAGCTTTTGTATAGTAACTGCAGAGTTTCAAGAACTGTTTTATACTTCCTGACAGTGCAGGTCTGGCTTAATGGTTTGTTTTTATTGCTTAAGAGTGTAAACCTTTCTTTAGCCGATGTGTGGAAATTATATCCTCATCCCGCATTACGCATTTCTCGTTGCTCATTACTCATTCCTGCTTTCATTGCTGCCGTCTGTAATCAGAGCTTTACTGTTTCAGCTGCATGCAAAATGCTCCTATCCTTTGCACAGTAAGATACTTTTCCTTTGCACTCACCCACCCTTTCAAAAAAAGAAAAAGGGGGGGCAAAAAAGGGGGAGGAAAAACCTACCCTGTCTATATTGTTTTTCTCTGTTTTGGGTGGAGTCTGTGTTAGATTTTGGTTGCTAGATGGTTTCTGTAGTAACAAGCAGAGTAAAATCCAAGCCTGAAAAGGCACTTTTAAAGGTGCCATATCTTGCCTGGAGTATTATTTATCTAATTATGGATATGGAATGTTAAGTTTCTACTTTATATCAAGGCAACCCCTTTTGGTAGGGCAGACTGCTGCTAGGAGAACTTGGTATGTTGTGATCTTAAAACAGGAGAACCACAAATCTTGTTCCCACTTGACTTAGGCTCTGAAAATAATAACAAAAAAGCCAAAGGCATTAAAACGCATTTTTAAAGATTGTTACAGGCACAGACCACTTTGTTTTTGAGTTACACAGGAAAGGAACAAGAAGCTAGGTTCAGAAGAACACTTGGATTGTACACGTTACTGCAGTAAGGAGGGTGTTGGATACAAGCAGCAGTGGTTTGTTTTGTTAGACTACTGTGTACAGAGAAAAAAATCCCAGCTCCTTCAGAATATGACTTTGCTGTACTCCAAATTTTTTTTGTTTATTTCTCCAAAGTGGTTTTGCAGGTGTGTGAAAAAGTAGGCACACACGTGGTTACTGCTTTTGCCTTGCTTGGCACAAAAAGAATTCTAAAAGTATTTTAAGATTACTACTTTCCTGTCTCTCCAGTACTAATCCTTCATTACCTGTATTCCTGACAGCCTTGCCTGCAACAAGCAGTAATGGTTTCCTAAGGTGGAGTTTCCTCTCTTTGGAATCTCGTCACCTGTCGGTGCCCTCCGGGATTTAGCAACCTTCTGTCTGTGAGCCTTGTGAAATGGTAACTTAGAAAAGCAGGTACACTGGGTTTGTCCTGGTTCTGTGTCCTTTGCAGAGGCAAGTTTGTCGCAGCCTTCAGCAGGAATCTTGGTTTGGGAAGGGTCTGAAGGTGCGTACTCACTGGGCACAGCAGGGATACCCCATAAGAGCAGGGACTGTGCGTGTAACTTGCCAGGAGTCTGAGGGCCAGAGCTCATTTCCATCTGTATTTCCATAATGCTGTGAAGGCACTCGGCTGGAATACCTGCCTGGACTCGTGTTGCCCTCCACAGAGGAACAGAGGCTGAGAGCTCTTGGACCTCTCCAGGGCAGGGAATTTGCAGTGGGCAGCCTGGTTCTCAGCTCAGGGGAGGTGGGTTTGCTCTTCACCATTTGTTCTTGCTGGGGCTTCTGCAAAAATATGCTTGGCTGCCTCCACAGAAATTAGACCAGGGCCACTGGATGAGGTCTGCAGTGGAAGGGAGCAGATCAGTATGGGTTTAGTTTGAGAAAAGGCAGGGATTTTAACCAGGGAAGTAGGGAAGGACCCTGCAGGCTTTTGAAGCTGAAAGTGTTAAAAAGCTTCTAAAGGGACTTCAGGTAGAGAGATCAGAGCAGCGAATTGATAACATTATGAAAGTTCAGGTTCCCACAACAGCTGGACTGTGGAAGATTTACAGTTTAATGAGGCTGATAATCCCATTAGAGATTAAATTAAGAAGGTTTTTCTGGGAGATCACCAAGAAAATTATGAGTATTGTACTGTAGCTTGGCTCGTAATGCTAAGGCAATGGAGAGCTGACATGGACTTCTTGCACTGCAGGACACTCTTTCATTCACTGTGTCTCATTAAAACAAAGCCTTCAACTCCAGCAGTGTTTCACTACAAACAGAAGCAAATTATGATTATTATTTTTTATTACTATTACTACTACTATTATTACTATCATCATCATCCTGGAGACAATATGCAGATTAAAAGATGGAAATATCAACCAGATCTGCAAATCAGCACAGCTCTACTGAGTTGGTTCTCAGACAATCCAGTTGTTTTTATTAGAGCAAATCCTCAGAAGGCAGGGTGACCATGTATAAAAAATAATGCATTTAAGGTAACGATTGACATAACTCCTGTAGCTTGGAACTTGCACAAACCACTTTTTATGGCATCCTGCACACCCTAGTGATGGGAAAGTGTTGTATGGAATAATGACTCTGTAACCACAGACTTCAAAAGTATAGAATGTCTGCGGCGTGATGGAAATAGCTGTTTCCACATCAATAATATACTCACAGGCATATTGAAGCTTAATTGCAAGTCCAGTGGTGATGGGAGGAGGAAGGGGGAAGGGCTATCTGCCTGTGGCTGCCTCTGCTTTACAGCCAGAAACAAGGATACAGTTCATGATAAACTTGACTTTTGCATTTTTTTCTCATGATTTATTGATAGCTCCATATGGGACTTCCCAGACCAAAGGAATTATTGACTCCTTAGGAGTTAGGAAGAGAGGCAGGGTTTGTATTATTTCTTGTAAGCATCACTCTGGCTGTTGCATTAAAGTATTCTGTTTTAAGGGCAGTTCTACCACAACTTTTTTCCCTGCTTGTATTTTCTCTCTTCCTGTGAATGAAAAAACCTTTTACTTAACAGCAATCTCTCACTTTAAGCAGAACTTTTTTTGGTCCATTTTTGTGAAGAATCTTGATTTTTTTCTGGTTGACATCATAATGGTAGAATGAAGGCAGTTTTGATGTCACAATCTGTTGCTATTGGATCAAGTCCTAATGCACAAGGAATATGTTTTCCTAGCCCTGGCACTGTAAGCGAAAGGTGGGCCCAATAGCTTAAGTGAAAAAACGAGGGGTTTTGTTCTGCAGAGCACTGGTATTATTGTTACTCTTTTATTCCTGTTGTTCAAATGACAAATGTGTTGTCGTTTTACTGCTTTCAGTGTCCAGACTTACAGCAGGATTACTTTAAAGCTTCCCTTGCTGGAATCTTGTGAGGACACCATGGAGCCTGAGATTCTTAAAAAGAAAATTTCCCCACATTCTCTGGGGAGAGGCCTCAGAATGGCACCTTGAGACTCAAAGATCAGAAGGAGATGGAATTGAAGTTCTCCTTTGCTTAACCACTAGTACTTTTAAAGTCCATCAACATTTTTGGTTGTTCAGGATTAGCAGCAACCCATGTTCTCTAGATGTTATTACTGAGGGGAGGATCAAAGACTAATTGGTTCATATTTCCTGGTCTGGTGATTTTTTTTTTTTTTTCTTTTGTGTTATTTTTTGTTTTAGAAATAGTTAATGGTTAACTACTTCTTGACGCGCTGGGCAAAGAAGTCTCCCAGCTTTGCAGATGAAAAGATTTTCATCTTTGAAAATATAACCCAAATGTACCCTAGAGGGCAGAGTCATTTAGAGAGAGCTCCTGCACAGCTGCCGGGTTACTGGTGCGTGCCCACTGCCAGTTCCTTGGAGAGAGGGACCAAGCCCTGGGAAAATGGTGTTGGAAGCGTGGGTGGAGCCTTCTGGTTTCTGCGAGCAGCAAAAAGTGGAGAAAGTGGTCTGTGACTCTCCTGGGTGCAGGTTCTGAGGAAAAAAAACCCAACCAACAAAAATCCATTTAAAAAAAAAAAAAAATCAGTATTTTGCAAACAGCTCCCTATAACCCAGCAGGCCATGCTGTTGCAGCTCGGGCCTGCTGGAGGGTCTGAGCCTTTTTTTGAGGGTTGCATTTAATTTTCAAATAGAAGCAGCTTAATTTTTCTTTCATAGCAAAGAATATAATCACGGTGTTGCCCTTTGCAAGAGCTTTCTCTTCTCGAGACCTGAGCCACCTGGAGGTTACTGCCTGCTTTTCCCTCTAAGTGGTGAGCAAAGTTTGGTGCCAGGCCTTTCTCCATGAGCCCGAGTGTCTGGGAAGAATCTGGGAAGGTCTTTGCAGCTCTTCTCATATGTGAGTACTTCCTTCAGGGTTTCAGGCTCCATTCCTCTCTTCTTCACCCCATTCATCTGGGGGGGGGGAAGGGGGGGGGGGAAAGAAAAAGAAGGTCAAGTACTGGGATACTTTGAAGAGTGTGCCTTTACCAAGCTTTGGCTTTTCTCTCTTCCTGGAACTCTCATTACATGATCCTGGTTTTCTGAGCCAATTGTTAGCCCAAGGCCAAATCCTTAACCTTGGGCTAGATAACAAAAGCACAGCTGAGGTGATCTTGACTCCTTTAAAAAGGCTGTCTACTCTTTGATGCACTCAGAATGAGACGCATAAATCGTTTTAGTTCCAAAGGTTGTTCTTAGCATGGGAAATTAGCAACCTCTGTGATAAAAAGTCAGCATGTCAGGGATGTGTGTGTATGTGTTTTATGCTGATCTCTGTCTTCCACTGCATTCCACATCCTGGTGGGTGTTGGTGTGTCTAGGGAGAAGCCGAGACCAAATCCTATCTGGGAAGTTTTGCTTCGTGTCTGCATCTGTTCATACCAAGGCCTGAGGACTTTGTGCCAGCGATAGGAATCAGCATTTGGAAAATGTAGCTTTCTGACTCGCAGTTCTACGTGTAATTGGAGTGTACGCTCAGGAGAAATTGGGATCAATGTTTTTAATGGATGTCAGAACTGGTTTGTGAAGTACAGCCCTCACCAGGGATCCCAGAGGCAAGAGAAAGGCCAGTGGGGTGTCATTCAGTGCAATGTCTGGCAGTGCTGTGCAGAAACTCTTCTTTATGGTGTGGAGCTCTCTCCAACAGGTCCTTTCTGGGTTTTTCCTTTGGGACGAGACTCCTCCACCATTATCTTGTTTTGCTGAAGTCTCTGTGCTGCTCTGAATAACTTTGTGGGTTTATTTTGTGCTGTAGCCTAGCAAGCCTGATGGCAAGAAAGAGCATCACTGGTGCTGTAGTGTCAAGTGGGCCAGGTCACAAAAAGTAGTGGAATTTAGAGGCAGGCTGACAGCAATGGGAAGGGCTTTTGTGGGTAAAACTTAGCAGGAAATGCTGTATAACAGTCAAATACTGCATCAGGAAAAAGAGGAGTGTAGCAGCGGGGCCACCAGACCGAGGACAGGAGAGACAGCAAACTATCAGCTGTGGAGCTGGAGTTGGAAAAGTCCCTTGCTGTCCATGTGTGCTAATTCTCAAATAGCTCTTCCTGCCTCCTAAGTGTTTTGTAATGATATGTACCTTAAAGAATTTGGAGATGTCTGAATGCACTGCTGTTTATCCTGTAGGGTAGAGATAGATAGCTCCATTATGTGGCATAATGACAGGTTTCATCCCTTGGTAACCAGTTTGCATGAGGACCAGGTCTGGCCAGTATTAAACTGGAAAGCAAAGATGGCTTTGTGATTAAGGTGCTGGAGTGGGACGCTGGAAATCTGGGTTCAAGTTGTGGGTCAGCTGTAAACTCCCTGTGTGACCTTGAGCAATATAATTATTCCGAGACTTCAAAGGTATCTAAACAATTTGGACACCCATTTTCCAGTCATTTTAATTAACTGGGATGCTTTGAAATGCTCAGCTTTAATCTCCCTGTGCCTAGGATTCTCGTTTGTAAAGCCCGGATAAGAATATTTCCTTGCGCATGAGGAGGATGTGTGCATTAGGGATTGGGAAGCGTGCAGCCGCTCGGAATGAGGCAGCTACGGAGTTGGCAAGCGTGGTGAGGGGGGAACATGTTGAGGGGTTTAAATCCAGGTATGGGTGCTCTGTGCAGGACAAACAGCCCATTCCTTGTGGGAGGGAACGGTGGGATAGCTCCTTCCTGTGATATATTACCTTCATTTTGGTTCATGGGGGATGCCTACCACCGCAAGTAATGCAACCAAAATATTCGCTGAGAGCAACAGCTCATTTCTTCAGGATTTCATTTTGCTCCATAACAACATCTTGCTGTTTCTTTAGTATCCTGCCATTCTTTAATACTGAACATTAAATTTTTACAAGACGAAATGAGTAGTTATTAACATTTCCATTTCTGGACTTCATAACAAGCCGTGCTCCCCCTTTAACATCACCTACAGTTCTGTCCCTTTGCCTGCTGTTATGTGACCGTGTAATGAAAAGCCTGCAATGCACACAGGCAGAAGGAAGGGTTAAAAGAGCCAAGGGAGCCTTTAATTCCTTCGTTTTCTGACTTTTGTGGGTTTAATACACAATCTTAACATTCCATTAGTAAGTGGTTGCATTTTTTTCTTTTTAACCGAAGAGATTAAAGGTTCCTTCAGATTTTGCATTTTTTCGCTACTCTTTAGTCGTGTCAGTTTTGCATGCTAGGCAGGCAGGAGGTGAAAATCTGTCCTCAGTGGCCATTGGTGCTGCTCCCAGAGCCCAGTGATGGATGTCTGAGAGTCCATAGGGGACTGCTGTTCCCTAAAGAATGTCTACAGGTAGGGAAATGTTCCCAAACCCCTGGTTCTTGGGTTCCTCACTAACCATTACCAAGTGGGTAAAGGGCTTTGTAAACTGCTTGCAAAACCCTGAAGTGTTACATGCTGTCAGGACATCTGATCCTGCTCGTTGGGATATTAATCAATAAGTCAGTGGTAAATAGATGTTGAAATGAGGTTTCATGTTTAAATGTGAAGGAAAGAGACGGCTGCTGCTCTAAACAGCTTCCCCTGAATCAGTTGCATGGGTGGCACTGGTATGAATCAAATCAGTCCTTTTCCCTCCTCTGCCCACTGGCTCCTTATGATCATTGCTCTGTGGGCAAGAAAATCTTTTTCCCCCACTTCGTGTTACGACTGCACTAGGCTGGCAATGGAGAAACTTATTTATTATAACTAGCTCTCAAATCTGCCTGTCAAGATATGTTTTTTCACTTGAAATTTGGCGTTCAAAGCAACCGTGAGCCAGAGCTTCTTTAATGTGCTTGTGGGGTAGGTGAGCAACTATTTCTCAGTTTTATTCTAAGTTCTGTATTCTGAGCGTCCTGGACATGGAATAGCAACTTTTGCTCTAAAACTTCACTGAAATAAGATAGTGAAGATTCTGGTTGTAATTTTCACTGAAAACCAACAACCAACAGTTGTAAAGGATTTGGAGTTGAAGCTGGTATTTTCAAAGATTTTCCTATTACTTCGATTTAGTTTTTTACTGAAAGTGCGCTGGTGAGAAATAATGTCAAATTATTACTTCATACATGTACAAGCAAATATCATCTCTAAATATTTTGCAGAATAACAACTGCTTTGGTATTAGTCAACTAAACATTTTCAGATGGCTTCACCTTTTAAAAATGTGGTTATTTCTCTCTGTTTGGTAGGTGCACAGTTTAGAAACAAAAGTGAGCAAAACAGGCAAAGATCATGTCTAGATATGTATCAAAAGTTAAAATTACTTTAGATAAAGAAAATTGCCTTTGGATTTTCCAGGGGAAAATAATGCAATGAATTAACCGAAAAAGATGAAGAACTAAATATGCCAATGACTTTTATTTTTTTTTAGTGGCCTGATTCATGTTCTTATTACCTATTTTGTACTCTTGGCCCTCATGAAAAACCTTTGGATAGAACTTAATTTAGTACATTGTTACAAACTCTGATATCTGCCTGATTTTATCAAAGTTCATGAACCCTTTGAGAGGCGACCCCCCTCATGCCCCTGGGGTTCTGGAGAGGGATTTATGGTTTCATGTGCAAAACGGTGTGAAACTTGGCACTTTCACATGGCCTGAACTCTGACAGCTCCAGGAGCTCTAAGTGAGCTCAATCCAGCTCAAGAGGCAAAGTAAAGCTTTATTGAAACTCGCTGGAACTTGGACCAAATTCCAGTTTAAAAAACCTGGCCCTTAGTGTCCTGTCATTGCCTTATCATTGACATGGAGGAAATCCATCCTGTGTGGCTGTTGTGCAGATAAATTCAGGAGCATTTACCAGGTGCTCCAATGAGGATGGTGGCAGTGGTGGTGTTGGAGCAGGAGTGCTCGGAACGGAGGTCGGTGACCCAGAGATGTGAATGTCTTAACAGTCAGTGTAGGGATAGGAGAAGTCCCGAGTTCCTTCCTGCTGAAGAGCCGGGCCAGGCCAGTCATTAGGGCTGTCTGACAGGGTGAATGAGTCACAGTCAAATCAGGCACTCGTTTACATCACCAGGCTTTTTCGGGGCCTGTGCAAACTGCAAGCTCCAGCTCATACTGAAGGCCAGGTCTGCCTTTGCTAACTCTGCTTTCACTGGGCTTGGATGATTATGAGAGGGAATTCAGCTAAAGGTCAAAATAACTACTTGTCTCCTCATTCATAAACTAGCAAAGGTACAGCCAGTATCCAGGTTCATTAAAATACAGCATCAGGTTCCTAAAGTTCTGCAGTTCTGCAGATCCTGTAGTTTTTGAAAGAGTTGAAGTCCCTGGCAGTCACTGGAACTGACTGATGCCGGGGACTGGGCCCACAAGGTACAGAAATATTTCTTCCTTTACTCACTTCCTGGCCTTGCCCTCTGGACTGTGTGGCTTTGGAGCTTTCATCACTCAGGTAGGTCATGTTGTGCCTCTTCCTACCAGGTCCTGAAACGAGCCAGTGTTGCTCTCCTGAACTGGCTGTCAGTGAACACTTCTGTGTTGCATTGCTGGTATTTCTGCACTGTCTGAAGTACTCCAGGGATCCTCCACGGGTGGATTTGTCAAAATGGACCTCTTTCTAGGGGCTTGTGATTGTTGCATTTATGTGGTGTGGATTCCAGCTGTGATCCTACAGCGTGCTTGCGATGACAGCACCGCAGCCTATAAAGTCACAATAGGAATATTCTGCTGTTGAGTCAGGCAAAAGGCTGGTTATCAAGAACTGGGTTTGTTTTTCTGACTATGGGCTAAACCCTTTCAGGAGAACATGAAACTCCCCACATCTGCTGGAAGGGGCAGCGTGATGGGGATAAGCAATTTGGGAGATGTATGGAATATGTGAGGGACGACACTTTGGTGCTGCTGCTGGACAAGTTGACTGGTGAAAGCTGGACCTGCTGCTCCCGAGTAAGGAAGAAATGTTTTGGAAAGACTTGGCTGCAGTGTCATGAGATGGCTGGTTAAGAACCTGAGAGAAGTGAGAAAAGTAATATAATAATCACTCAAAATTTCAAGCATGTGGACTTTGGCTTGTTCAAGGAACTGGGAAGCAAAATCTCCTGGGAGTCTGCCCTGGAGGGCAGAGAGACCCATGGAAGTTGCTTGATCTTCAAGGACAGCCTCCTCAAAGCAGCAGAACAGTCCATCCTGATGTTCAGGATGCTGAGCAGGTATAGCAGGAGGCCAGCGTGACTGAACGGGGAACTCCTGACTGATTTCAAATGCAAAAAGGAACGGTATGGAGGCGAAAGCAGAGACAAGCAACCAAAGAGGAGCACAGAAATGTTGCCTGGGCGTGTAGGAACAGAGTTAGGAAAGCTGAAGCTCAGCTGGAGCTGGAACTGATGAGGCTTTTGGAATGTAAGCAGGTTATTTCTACATGCAACCCAAGGGAGACTAAGGAAGATGTGGGCCCTCTGCTGAATGAGCTGGCTGATGAAAATCATGGGAAAAGGCTCCATTGTTCAATGTTTTGTCTTGGTTTTCATGAGCAAGACCTGCTTTCAGCTCTCTATGCATAGTGGCAGAGCTTGAGGGAGGAGGTGGTGCATGCATTAAAGAATTAAAGACCTCGTAGGTAAACGAGGCACTGCAAGCCCATGGAGTCAGTCAGGATGATCAGAGGGTGCTGAGGGGCTGAGACTGTTTAACATCATCTTTGGTCAGCCCTGATGAGAGACAGAGCACCCTTAGGGAGTCTGCAGGGGACACCAACACAGGACAAGTGGCTGGTGTGCTGGCCAGAGGAACCATCAGAGAAGTGAGCTGGGAAATGAATGCAAGGTCCTACACCTGGGACAGAAACACCCTATGCAGGTGTGGGGATAACATTTCTTGAGCTGGGAGACCCCACATCCAATGTGTCATTGGCTTGGCTCCTGCAGGACTAAAAGCCAATTCTTGCTGGATTGCCTGGCCTGACTATTCCCCTCTGCTCTTGCTCACTGGGATGCCACTGGAGCACTGCATCCAGTTTGGGACTCTGGTAGAAGCGCAGGCAAACTGGAGGGCGCTCAGAGAGCTGTGGTGGGTTAGCAGTGGGCTGGTGACACAGGAGGGAGGGGTGGGGGACCCCTGATTGATTTAGCACTCTGCCATGACCCAAGGGCTGTAGAGGGGATGAAGCCAGACTCTTCTCAGATGTGCACAGCAGAAGGAGAGGAGGCAGCTGCCATGGATTATAGCAAAGAGAAATCTGACTGAATATAAGGACAACGTTCTTCAAAGCACTAATGTTTTAGCACTTGAACTGTGAGAAATCATAAAATTTCCACTTTTGGAGAGTTCCTGAACTTGACTAGTAAAGGTCCTGAACAACCTCATCTAACCTGAAGTTGGACTGGCTCTGTGAGCAGGGGGTTGAAAGAGAGGAGCTCCAGAGGCTCATTAGTATTTCTAATTTTGTGGCAGAGAGAAAAAGCACTGAGCAAGAGCAATAGATGGAGCAATGTGAATATGGCGAGTTCTTGTTTCTGTGTACACCATGTTGTTTCTACTTTGTGCTCCTTTGAACAAGCAGAGAAAGAGAAAACATTGTTTTGTTATTTTCTTTTTTTTTCTTCTCCCCAATTTCATCAAAAATGTGTAGGCAGATGTGCTGCAGTATGCAGTGCAATATCAGTGAAATAATGGAAGTAATAACTGAGCATTTATTTCTGGCAGCTGTGTTTTCTCATAAATAGCAGTTTTGAATAAATCCTAACAATGGCTTAAAAAGTAAGAAAGATCTCTGTGGGTACACGAGAGACCTTAAAGCTAGATTCGACCTGAACTTTCACAACAAAAATTATTTAGTGCAGGATAGGAAATAATTTCAATAGAAAAAGAAAATACTAAATATTTTTTCCTCACAAAATTATTGTAGCATGGACAGGAAGATACGAGGACATCTCTGACCAATTAAAATATTTTAGAAAGCAAAGTATTTGGCAGCCACTGGCACCTGCTGAAACACAAGCCCATGCTGGAATATCAGGCTTCTGCTGAAATATGTACTGAGCGTATTTTTATGTTTTAAATATGACTTCCCATCCTGGTATTTGCAGGTGCATTGTACTAAAGCGAACACAATCATTTTGTTAATTGCAGTTCAAGCTCATTAGGGAACTATAAAGGCAGAAGAATGAATGTAACCGTGCATTAAATGGTAAATGATTTTGGGGTGGGAAGCAGTCAGGTGTGTTGCCCTAGGCTATGATTTTCCCCAAATTAACATACATAGCAAAGAAAGAAAGAATGAGGCGGGTGGGAAGAAAGAAAGGCCACAGGTCACCAAAGCAAACCTCCCAAACTCCAGCGGCGCTGAAGGGAAACATCAGCTGCCCAAGTGCTCAGTCTGGCTGGGACTGGCTCGCAGCAGCACAGGTTTGGTATTGGTTTCGGTTCATTCCAACCAAAAATGGTGACATCCAAACCACCTCAGCATTGTTCAGGTAGTGAATGTGTCACCGAGCTCTGGAAGGTCACACCACAGCCTGTGGGACTTCTGGGATGGGCAGCGTTCACGGCTCCTATTGCAAGCCCATCTCAAAGCAGTGTGTGCCTGAGCGAACAGCCAAACATTTCCCTCAGAGCGTTCATGGAAGGTTTGTAAACTCGAAAATGTGTTTATTGCAAAGCTTGGTTGCTTCCATCTCCCTGCCGGACTCTCAAGCCAGCAGGGATCCATGGAATTCCAGATGGTTGGACAAGCACGTTTTGCTGCCTCAGAACAATAATCGTCGAGCGAAATGGAAACCTTGGCCAGCACTTCAGATCTGAGTAGCAACCCTGAGTGTCTCAGAGGCTGGGTTTCTAGATGGACATGGATCCAAGAGTAGTTTCTTTGTCTGGCCATGATTTGGATCTTCTGGAAAATCAGGCTCATTTATGTTGCCTCTTTTTTTTCTGTTTCACCTTTGCTTGAAGTGGAAATACTTGTTTTGAGCAAGGAGGAAGGTGCTGGGAGAACTGAATGGAGAACTGAGTGAGAATTTTCCCCTGGAATTATTTCAGCTGATACTGATAGGGGTTATTTTATGCAGTAACCTCTATTTTTATTTGCTCTTGTCTGTTTCCCAAAAGCATTTCCATTTTATGCCGCTCTAGTGATCTGTTTAAGCAGTCTCCAAAGGCAAAATTTTCATGACTTTGAGAATATATCTGTAACAGTTGAATGGTAATTGAGGTACAAATGACCTGAGTTTTTTTCTTAAAGCTTTCAGAAAAAGAGCTGTTTTCTGTCTAGTCCTAAAAAACTCCTTTGATAGAAAAGAGAGAGAGAAATACCATGATTTATTAATGCTTCTGTCTGGTAAAACAATATACTCCTTAGCCAGTGTTTAATCATACTTGGTTCAATTTCTTTGTTCTTTAGTAGTATCCCAAAGAGAAAACAGACTTCCGTGGACAGTCCTCGCTCCGAGCTTAAACAGCTACTATGAAAAGCAATTAGTCCAAATTAGCAAAAGTGTGTATATTAGTCACTAATTTTACAATTGTTCACAAAAATAATTGCACTCTAAAGCCCAGAAAGTGTACATAATAGACAGGAGGATTAGTATTTTTTTCCTCCTGCCTCTCATGTAGCTGGTGCTGTGTAGGGTCAGGGAAGAGCTCCTGGAATGGACTTGGTTGAATCTTTTCCAGTAAATCCTCTGCTCTTTGAAGTCCCAGCTTTGGCAGCTGCAGCCAACTTTACTGTCCAACATGAGACCAGTAAAACCAGATTTTGCTGGTAGACCCGGTCTCCGTGGTGGCTTCCTTTTGAAGAACCAAATATGGACAGTTAATTTGCTTTTGGAGGTACATTGTGTTTAACAAGATGGATATTTGTTCCTAACAGCTCAAACACAGGGGTGTGTTCTCTTGTCTGCTGTGTCTATTCCTAATTAATTCACTCGCAGCTTTTCTTAGCACATTTGTTCTTTGCCTGTTGTGTGAAGTAGGTGTGCAAAGACAATGTGGGCAACTTTGAGTCTAAAATGAAAGTTCTCAGCTTGAGGCAGACAGATTATGAGCTGCTCAGTCCCGTGAGGGAAAAGTAAGAATAAAAAACCTTATTGCCTGACAGCCGATCAAAAGTAATAATATTAAAAAATCAACCATGCCCATGGCTAGAGTGGTACAAAAGTCATCTTTATTGGCGGCATATGGACAATATAGCGGAAATACTTTTTAAAATATTACAGGAAGGGCTTTCAGCCATAGTGGGGTTATTATGATGGGTGGATCTGAAATCGAAAACTTCCCAGGCATTTGCTGTGAATCGGGACAAACCCTTCTCTTCACAATGCAGAAGTTTCAGTGGCAGAGCTGCTCTGTGTGTGTGTGTGGCATGTGGCTGATGTGGGACTGACACCACCAGCTTTTTGGGAGAAGGAAAAAAGGAGTTTTCCTTGCCTTGAAACAGTAAGATATCTGCCAATTTGAGCAGCTCTAGCACCACCGTGCTGTTGAGATTTGGCAGCAGAGTGACTTTCGCTTTGCTTTGCTGCCAAACTCGGCCACTTAATGAACATTTCAAACCTCTCCCCTTGCACGTGCTCGGCTGATGTTTGGGGGCAAAGCCTGGTCTTTGCAGAGCGGCTGGGGCTTATTCCCGCTGTGGGGCGGCTGCTCTCCCACAGCCCCCACCCAGGACGGGTCTGTCCCTCGGGGAGATGGAGAGGGACACGGCCGAGAGAGGAATTGCTCTGTCATTGCAGCTGTATTTCCAGGATGGGAGTCACCTCGGGAACGCCTGCATGTCTGGGTGAGGGTCTCCCTCTGTGCTCGCAGGAGGGGGATGGATGTTTGCAGAGCTCCTCTGTCCCTCAATGCGTAGATACACGTGGAATAGAGGAGAAAAGAGAGCATGAGATTCGGGTATTATGGGGAGGTGGTAGAGAAAAGTTTGTGTTCAGCGTGCTTCCTTCCTGAATCTTGAAGTGGAGCTGGCATTTTTCTCTTCTGCAAAGGCCCCAGACAAAGCTCCTCAGCTCCCTCTCGTCTGCACAGCCAAAGGCACCGTGCTGTCCTTCACACAGGTCCTGTGTTCGCTTAAACTACTGGAGGCTCTTTGGCAACTCCAAGGGTCCCAGCCCTGCTGGAATTTGCTTCCAGCTGTTCAGTGGATTTTTCTGTAGCTTTATTTTGATTTTTTTTGTTTGTTTTTTGAAGTCAAGGATATCGCACACATGTGTGCAAACTGTATTTAAAAACATTTAGGATATACCAAAATTATCTTGCAACTTTAATTCTCTTCCCAGCTCTACTCCCATCTTCTGTGCTATGATACAGCCTTTAATTAGACCACTACAATTACAGACCTGCTTGGGGAATGAATCAGGGCTGTGTGGTAAAAGACACCATTGTCCAAGGATCTCTACCCCGTTTCTGGCAGGAGTGGAAAGATGAATGGTGAGGGAGGTGGGGGTTTGTGGAAAGAGGAAAAAGTATTAAAGGCTGTTCAGATGTTCACTAGGGAATTAGCACTTTCAGTGCTTCTGCCAGAGTGATTCCAGGCAAGTTACTGAAACCAAACTCTTCATGGGTGGTCACTAATTCAAGTGTTCCTTATATTCTGGGTGTCTGACTTGAGACCCAGGGTACTGACCTGAAAACCTGAGCAGTTGCAGGAGAAGCTCAGGAGAGCTGTGGTGTAGAAAATACCATTGTAGAGCTCTGGAAAATGAAACGTTTTTGGCATGTCTGGTTGCACTGTCCCCATAGCCATGGATGCTTCAGCTGCCCTTTTCCTTCTTTGCTTCCCAGCCTGTGAAATTGGGGAAAGGTTGTCCCTTCTCTATGCTGGGAAACAGCAAAGGTAAATTCGTATTTGTGCCATGTCCAGAGGGCCATGGCACTGCTGCTCTGCCTCTGGGTTGAGCCCTGGGTGCCCGAGGGGGGCTGGGAGCCCGCGGGGTGCGCTGGGGCTCCTCACACCAGGGCCGGATGGCTTTGGGGGGTCACAGCAGCCCCTTCCGAGCCCTGGCCGAGCCCGGGACAAGCACCCTGCCGGGAAAATGGGAGTGTGCTGTGTCATCATGCCTATGCATGAGGGGAGGGAAAATGGCTGCATTTACCGTAATTCTGCCTTTTTCTCACTTTTGAGTGCTCGGCTTTGCAGGAACATTAAGTCGTCTTTATCTGTCTGAGTAGCAAACATCCCCCTACACCCCCCAGCAAAAAAATACTTTCCTAATGGTCCTTTGAAGCAGAACGCGCTGCCTCACTGGCTTGTTATTAGGAAGAAAACTTGGAGGCACAAATGTTGATCTTTTGCTGCACAGCAGTTTATGGCTGGATAAAAGGTTTCTGAAAATAGGTTTGATTTAAATAAAACAAACTCTCTCCACTTTAATTTTTCATGTGTGAACGCTTCAGAGAGCGCTTCTGTAAACGTCATTGCAGCGCATGCCATTGCGTGCCAAATTAGAAGTTTCAGGGGCTTTGAAATTAGGCATCTGTTATCTCTTGCCTGGGGTTTACTTAAGGAAAACAAGAATTCAAAACATGAATGCGTGCAATCTTTACCAAAATACTGATGTTTACAGTTTGACCTTTACTTTCTAGTGTTTGACTAAGGGCTAAGTATTTGGAATTATGCTTTGGCTTATAAATGTTTATCATCTAATAGGGATGACACCAGAGTTCTTGCAAAAATAAGAGTTCCTTGGAATAATGTGACTGAAAAAAGAGCCACAGTAAGGGAGGAAAGGGAAATGACTGGGACTTTCTGGGCAGGTGTCCTTGCCCTGCCAGCAACCCTCTCCCTCTGGGGGTGGTAACACAATTCCCCGCTGCCCGGCTCTGTGCTGTTCCTGTCTCCAGGTAAAACGCGAGGCCCTGAAGGCCAGCCCTCAAAGCTGGTGGCAGTGCTGGGCAGGGGAAGAGCTGTAGTGGTGTGAGCCCAGGGACAAGTTCATCACACAGTATGAGACCTGTGAAAGCTGTCATGCAATAGTGGGGCTATTTCTGCAGCCGTGCGGGAAAACCTGCTGGATTTTATCCTGGTTTTCTTCAGAACTATGTAGGAGGCTGTAACAGGTGGAATTTCTGATCAATGTTTTTAAGAAGCTGAAAGAAGGAAAGGGGATGAGGGCGGACATGGTGTAAAAAGGACCACAGGGAGCTATCATGCAGCTCCAAGTTTTCACTTTTTCTCCCTTACCACACAGTATCCTGCTTTTCCAATTTCCTGAGCACCTCAAGTTGCTGCCATTCTCTGTAGGAGATGCTGGGGCCTTCCCTTAGCTAGAAAGTGGTATTTTTCACCCTGCCTTTTCCACACAGGTGCAGAAGTCCATAGCAATTCAGTTTAAGAAAGGTGGCTCAAGGAGCCATTCCTGTGTCCCTTTCTCTCTGCTGATGTAAACATGCAGGAATGATATTTGGATTCCTCTGCTGTCGGTGAGGACAACTCTGGCTCAGTCTCTGAAGGGTTTCTGTTATCAGTTCTGTTTATTGATGAGCTTGTTGCTTGTCTGCCTGCTTGATCTCTTTCCCTTCTTGTACCATTTTTTCACTTGGCTGAAGAACAAACTCTTCTTCCCTCTCTCTTTGCATATACTATTCCATTTCTTTTTCCCCAAATTTATGGCAAGTGAATAAAATGTGAAGGAGGCTGACAAGCTTTCTGCCAAGGTCTCCAGCGTTAGATATGATTCATTAACCCAACCTTGAAGAGATGCAGAGGTCCAGTAAAACCTATTCAAGATCTTGTTTTGAAACGTGTTCAGGAATAGGGAGCGAGAGGTCCTTTACCATGTCGTGGCTTCCCTTCCTCTCCAGGAACAGGGCTGATAAGTTTTGTTTCCTGCCTGCCTTTGAAGGTATTTTTTTAGTGTATAATAAGTAGTGCAGACATTCTGATGTGGGTGGTTTTGCAGCCCTGGTGGTAAGGAAGGCAGTCCCACCTCTGTCCTGTCCTCCTCCCTGTGTAACCTCACCCTGCAGAGTAAGAGCAACGTGTGTGTGAAACACAACCTTTGGAGTCCACGTGGCGTTTTTTACCTGTAGAATAGACAGAGGTGCAAACACAATTTGTTAGGCTGCGCATTGTCCAATTTTCTGATAGAGGCAAAGCTGCTCATCAGCTCATATGAAGTGGAGAGCAACAAAAAAATTCCTCGGAGGTATTGCATTAGATTTTATCTCAGTTACAGGAGATGTGTGACTCTAGTGGTTTGGGAATGCTGCTCCTAGTGGCTGTGGGTCACTAAGGGTAGGATGTAGCCCACCTTGGTTTGTAAGCATTTAATCCTGGTTCATGTATTAGTAGGAAATGGCAGTGCTAATTTGGTCTGAGTGCTGGAGGTGACCTATGGATGTGCCAGCTGGAATCATCTGGCCACAGGAAAAGCAGAGATTCTCAGATTTAGGATAGGCTTGCAGGCTGTTAGACTGGACTTACGTGTTTATTCTTTAAATTATTTACTCTTGATTATCAGAGAACTATTTTTTTTCCTTGGTTTGGAACAATTTATCTCCCAGATTGGGTGGCCAGAATTTGGATTCAGATTTTTGCTGCGAGAACTGCTTGACATGATCTACCTTGCTCTGTGTCTGGTATTTTGGGGTGCTTCAGCTATTTTCCCTCTGCTTTCAACATTGTGGTTTCTAAATATGTCTTCTTTTCAATGGCCAGTGGCAGATGAATTCCTTTTTCTCTCTTATGAACTAACTAAGAGATGGAGCAAAGGTAAAGTGCAGCTGCTGGAATACCAGTGTTTCCATCAAAGTTATGTATCCTCTGTTAGGAAAGCTTTCCAAGTCAAATGGGTACTGATGTGGAACAGTTGAATTTAGTAGCTTAGCATCTGAATAGTGCCATTATTTTTTTCATGCAAACTTTCCAGTACTTCTTTCCACTTTACCCACCTTTCCTAACAGGCCATTGTGCAGTGTTATCTCTGAAACTACTGTCAGATAACATTGGACAGTCACTGGTACAGTACAGACATCGGGTGGTTGATTATCCACTCCTCTATCAGTAGAGTTGTAACAAGGGAGCTTGTCCTAGTGGGATGACTGGTGGGAGGATTGAGGTTTCCTCAGTCTGCAGATGCTGGGTTTATGTTGTCAGCTGCATGTTCTGGTTCCGATTTTGGTACGTGCACACCGATGTCACTGCTGTTCTCACGTGTCTTGTGTGTGTCTCTCGGGTTTGTAGGTATTGCCTGGTGACCTGGATGGCAGCCCTGCACCACGCAGTAGCAAAAGAGAAAGAAATAAAAGAAGGGAAAACTCCTTAACCCACTGAAACACCCTGAAACACACGCACAAACCCCCCTATTCCATTAGAACTCTTGGGTTAAATACCAGTGGAGGGTCCAGTGCAGAGCAAACACTTTCTCTCAAGTTTGTAAGCTGTGTGCTGGGCAAAGCAGACATCCCAAGGGCAGAGTGCGGGCCCTGCCATCCAAGGTCAGGGCTGTGCGGCTGGTGCCAAGCTGGGTGATGGAGATCCCTAGGCCAAACCACCAGTGACAGGAACAGCACACAATTTTACTGAAGTGTGGTTTTTCTGGGCTTTTGTCATACCTGCAGTGTATTGGCATCTCTGCAGTGAGAGAGGATCAGGTCTCTTAAAAGAGGGACCTGCCCTGTGAGGATGCTCCACGTGTTTTCTGTCCTTCTGTCACCTCTCCTTAGGTCTTGGGTGAATGACAACCTGTGTGGTACCTATTTCCAGTACTGGCTGGGGAACAAACTTCATCAAACACACTTTTATCCCCAAGCTGTCAGTTTTCAACCTGAGCTTTATTAAACAGAATTGTAAGCAATTTTAATTGTCATCACTAACACAGACAAAATCACATTTAAATCCGAGGACCTGCTGTTAAGTTTTATCCTCAAAACCTTTTAAGGAGTCCATGCCTAACATCACTTTGGTCGTCTGGCCCCTACATCCACCACGCCCTTCTTTTTTTCACGTTTCTGGTTTGCTGTTGACCTCCTCTCGTTTCGTAATAGGACTGTAAGAGTGTGAACCCCGCAGCTGCACTCGCGGGTGGCTGCTGCTCTCTCCGTTGCTCTGCCGGGGTGCCAGACTGTTCCCAGGAGCAGAGGGATGCTGTCTCACCCGCTGGAGAGGCTGCCCCGTCTCTCAGCACATTTCCTGTTGCTGGGGATTGGAAAAGCTGCTTGCTCTGGTAGCAGATGGCCGCCTCTCCACCCATCCTCTCAGGTACGGGGAGGCAGCCAAAACCCGGCTTAAAAGAGCAAAGCCTAACCTGTTCAAAGGAGAACAGAAAGGAACATTTTTTCAAACAGCTTAATGAAGCACTTGTTAAGGACTGCCAGGGACAGATTTCCATTCTACACAGGATATTCATTAGGAAAGTAAACACCCTCCAGCACCATTTGTAGGAACAAAGCAGCTTGCATTTTCTAACGAGGTGTTAATTTAATGAAGGAGGGGACGGGCAGAGGAGCAGGAGGCAGCTACCGAGCGACAGCCACCTCTTCCTGGGAGGAGGGGGCAGCTGTGCCGGCCTGCTTTGCCGTGTGGCGGGGGAGGGTGGGTGCTGTGCACCGCACACAGGCACGATGTGCAGCTTGTTGGCCGACACGTGCAGCTCAAAGCGGGGCTCCCCAGAGCCAAGAATCTCAGCTGAACAACCAGGTCCCCTCAAGGCGATGGTTTCAGGGTAACCTTGTGGGCACTTTTTTCCCAGGCACAAAGATTGATAGGATGTAGCTGCAGGGGGAGCCTCCCCTTTGCCGCCCCTGGGCAGGAACCCAGAAACCCATTTGAGTGGGGGCCATGCTCCTGCTCTGTGCCCTGCTTCAGGGCCTGGAGTCTTGAGACTTCCCCAATCTGCTCTCAGGGTCCCTGATGCTTATTGTGACCGCAGGGCAGGGTAAAGTAGCAGGTACTTGGGTGTCGAAAGAGCCAGATATTTATTTGTTTCACAAGGAAAAAAAAATCCTGTGGAAGGTTTTCACATTTTTTCTACTTAAAATGAAACCAAACATTCTGACTAATTTCCTTTCTGTGGAAAATTGTCCTTCTGAAGCTGATCCCACGCACAGACACTCACGAAATGTCACAGCTTCTTGCAAAATAGAAGCGTGACAGATCAGCCACCTCTGCTCTGGTTAGGATATCCATGGATTTGTGACTCACTGGCCAGAAAGAGCTGGTGCTGGGCTAAGGTGTGTTCAGCAGCAGGTCATCCCGAGTGAGGCACAGCTCTGGGGTCACAGGAGGGGGATGGAGCGTCCCAGCTGGCTTTTCTGGAGAGGTGAGAAACACCCGGAACACTTTGCCCGGCTGCTGCTGGGGGGTGAAGGTAACGTGTGTGCTCCCAGGATTAGCCAGGTGTCACCGAGGGAGGGCTGGGAGGTGAGGGCGAGTTTTTCTGCATCTCATGCCAGGACTTTAGCCTCAAGCTTATCCCTTATTTTCATACGTGCGTGTAATTCCCACCAGGGAATTTCTACCGGAGCATCCAACCAGCACAGTCGCTCCCCATGGGGGCAGGGCCAAAGCCAACCTGCCCTCCCAGCTCCAGGAGAATGGGAATGACTGTGGAGCTTGGCTGGGGAACGAGGTTTAGGAGTTGGAGGGAAAGCACATGACATGAGGCCAAGTCTCATTTAAGATCCTGCCCTGTTTTCTGATCAGAGCACACAGCACACGGGAGAGGAGAGCAGGAATAAGGCCACAGGAGAAGTTCTGGCCATGAACCCATGCAATCACTGGGAACGCTGGCACAAATGAGGTCATTTCTCATGTTTATATTTCTGCATGCATTGTACAATCCCCGTTCCTCCTCCTTGTGTCACTGAGATGTGAAGAGAATTTCCTGCGCACGTTTGGCATTGTTGTGGCAGGGCTTTTGTGAGCATAAACCACTTCAAGCGGCGAGGAGGAACAATACTCTGTTCTGGTGGCAAAAATACAAAGTTGGGAAAACTCCCACTCCCTCAAATCATTTTCCTTCTGGCTGTCTGCTGAATATTTTATTCGCAGATTAGGAGGAGAAGTGGCCACACTGAGCAGCTGCTGACACGTTCCAGCACTCTCAGGATGCTGAGGTCGGCTCTCCAGCGCCGTAAATCAGCCCGGCTTCGCTGCAGTCTGGCCGTGCTGTGGCAGCTGGGGAGGGGGCTTGGGGAGAGCCCACGTGGAGCCCTCCTTTCCCAATGCACTGTAGGTTTTCTGTCAGACCTCGAAGCAAAAAGCCCATTGGAAGGGTGAGTGTTCACCCTGCAGTCTCTCACCTTTGGGTGAGGCTCACTCGCCATAGTGGGACAAGCTGGTTATAGGCATCCCCTTAGGCTTTGGGATCCTGTGAAATAGAAACTGTGTAATTCTTTGGCTAGGGAATAAAAAGTGCTGGTTTGCACTGGGAGTGAAGGGTGGTGGGACACGTTCAGCCACGGGGTCCTTGTCAGTGGGCCAGGTTCCGAGTGATGCAAAATGACTCAATATTCCACCAGAGTCCAATTAAAAGCAGATGTGCAAGTGGAGGTCATCTCCTGCCCACCCCCTCATCCTGCCCCCAGCATCTGCCTCAGCTCTGACATGGTGGCTTAGGGCAGCAGAGCTTTCCTGAAGGTGGGTAATAAAGCCATTCCAGAGCAGTCTCCCAAGCCCCAGGCCAGAGGACAGCTGTGGAAAGGCAGGGCTGAGGCTTGGGGAGACAGAGCCATCCCTGAGAGCAGCCCCGAGGCTGCTGTGATGGGCACAGCTCCCCTTGCCCGCCGCTCCCTGGCAGCACATCCAGAACCCAACTTTGCCGATGTCCCACCTGGGCAGGGCAGCTGCCACCAGTGAGGGGACAGGCATGGGGCAGTGCCATGGTCCAGCAGCCAGACCTGAAAGAAGTGGTGGTGCCCCAGACACTGTGGTAACACCCCTCTTCCAAAATTACACTTGGAAGAGGCTTCAGAGTGCAAAAAAACAACAGAGAAAGAAAAAAACCTGAACAAAAAGCCAACCCTCATGTAAACCCCAGGGCTGGAGGAATAAAAGTGCCAGAAAACATTTCTATTGGGCTCCCTTGATATCAACACAGATGAAATGGATCCCCATGCTTCCCTCCAAACCGCAGGCTCTAAAGTGGATTCCAAATCCCATCCCCACTTTAATTTAAGGGCCTCCCAATTAGACTGTTGGATGCCTTTCAAAGCTTTGTATAAATTGGAGATTATGCATCCAGCAGCAGAGGCTTGTCTCCTCTCGGAGCAGCCACCGGCCGGAGCACGCTGCCCAGGCTGCCCCGGATTCTGGCAGGGAAATTTGGGGGCCAAACGTGGTGTCCGTGTGGCCCATGGAGGGCAGCTCCAGCCCTGCTGCCTCAGGACAGGTTTCTGCTCATGCCGTTTGGTGTTAGAAATCCCTCAGTGCTGCTGCTGGGGGGCTGGAAGTGGCAGGGCTGTGGGAGCGAGATGTTCTCCGGTGCACTGACTGAAGTGGAAAAACCTCAGGAGAGGGGAAAAAAAATGCTTTTAGGTTGATTTGAAATGTTTTTGCTGTTCTTCCTCTTCCCTCCTCCCCCAAACCAGCAATCAAAAAAGAAAAAACCTCATTACAGAACATGGCACAAATTCAAATAGTTTTGGTCATGCTGTATTTTTCACAGTTGGTTTTAAAGACTTTTGTTGTTGTTGTTGTTGTTGTTGTTGTTGCCCAGAACAAGGATCCTCCTGTATTTTCGTAAGAAATAATACTGTCCTAGGTGGTGGAATCTTTTAGTGGGAGAAGGAAGAACTAGAGTTTTTTCATTCCTGTGTGAACCTCAAATGTCTCCTTCTGTCCCACTTGCATCCCCTCTCCCATCTGCTCCAGGGGCTGCTCCCACTCCAGGAGCTTACGGGTGATTGTTGTCTCCAGGACTGAGCTGTCCCGTGTGTGGTGGGGACACGGGGAGATGTCCCTGTGGGATGTGGGGGAAGAGAGCTATGGGCACAGCCACCTTCCTGCAAGTGCTGGGTGGGAGACCAGTGAATGACTCCTTTTTCCAAGGGTCCCACAGGATGGCTGGAAAATCCTTAAGGTGGCAGGTGAAGCTGGGAGGCTGCTGTGGTCTTGCATTTCTCCTGTTGCTCACCAGTTCTGTCACTTCCCACCTGCATTCCCCATCCTGTGCAGCTACTGGACTGTCAGATCCGAACAGACTCTGGGTTCCTGTCCCAGTCTGCTTGGAGATCAGGAGCTGCCACTCAGAGTACTTTGGATTTCCAAATAAATGAACCAAACCAGCTGGAGATAGACCATTTTACTAAGCTTCGTATTGGTGGAAGCGTGAGTGTTGTCCTAACTTTAAATATCTGCCATCAGGCTGCTGAGCCCCAGCTCAGTCTTACTGGGCCAGCTCATTGCACTGGCACTAACTGGCTTCAGTGAGTGGATTATTTTAATAATCAATGATTAAATGACCAAGGGGTAGGGAAGTAGTTTGCTTGGGCTTTTCCACATCAGTTTAGGTCTGGACTTCCTGAGGAGCTCGAGCTGCAGGGAGTCCTGAGCCTGGTTCTGTCACTCAGCAGATTCCTCACTTTTTGGACCAGCTGATTGGTGCCAAATACAGGATTTGATTTTTTTTTTTTTTTCATCTCTTTAAAGTCATTTTTCATGGTCAAATGCCCTATTTGGCATAGTTCAAATTAGGACAGTCTTTGTTTTTGGCAGCGGAGTGGAGCACTTACAGGACGGCTGATTTGCAGCTACCACTAATGCCAACTGCTTCAAACTACTGAGCCTTGAGTGAGGCATGGAGGGCCCGACTGAGTTCGGAGTTCTTTTTTTCTTATGCACAGGCATGTCCCATTTTTATCATCTTCCCTTTAAACGTGAGAATTCATCTTTAAAAAAACCAACAGGCAGGAAAAAAAAAATTGCAGAACCCAAAGGATAAATTTGTGTCTCTTTTAATGTAAAAACCACGACGTCACCATCAAACTGTCAAATTATCCTCGGTTTAATTTCTATATAAAATTTAAAACTTTCTGCAGACAGCCAATAAACCTCAAGGTGATAGGACTTGTTTCTGCTTCCATTGAAGTTGGTGGCAAACCTCCCATTTATTTTGGTGTGTAGGATCAAACCCCCAGCACATAAATAATCCGGCACTGAAGGTGCTCTATGATTCTTCTGTCCATATCTTTCCCTTCCTCTCTGAAAACTTCTGAGGCTGGGCCCAACATTGATCTCATGCACAGGCTGGGAGCATCTTTCTTTCTTTCTTTCCCTTTTTTTTTTTCCCCCCTTCTTTTCTTTGTGGGTTTTGATCTCTCCCTTTGAAATGGAAGCAGATTCCCTGCAGGGTGCTCTGTGATCATTTGTTGGGTGTAGTCGCATGCTTTCACTTCTTGCTGTAGGTGAAATGGCTCATGTGCAAGGATATTAACTCTCTGCTAGGCGGGAGCAACACGCTGCATTCCTTCTGTTTTCCTGGATGCTTAACAGAGGAGGCAGCTCCCCTCCAGCCCCATAAAGCCTCGGTGTGTGCCTGGAGTCGTGCAGAGCTGTGGGAGTGCAAGATATGTGAGAGGAGCTGTTTCAGGGAGAGCCAGATCATGGACAGACCCATGCGTGCAGTTAGCCTGGGATAGCTGTGCTGAATAAAAGGTATCACCTCTTCCTGTAAATTCATGCCCAGTCTAAAGCTTGTTGTCTATTATGATCTACCGCTGTAGGAGAAAATGTCATTTCCCCTTGGTTTCACTGGAATGACGTGTTGGAGAGGGTAGTTGAGGAGGGAAATTGCAGTGATGGGGGAAAAAAAGTCTGTTTTAACAGGAGAGCTCTGGTTAGGCCCAGCCCAGAGAAGTATGTAAGAATGTGCTTGTGATTTGCTTCCAACAAAATTTTTAAGGCTATACTTAACTATAAGCATGAGTATCTCATTGCTTAAGGTTAAGCACGTGCTGAAATACTCATCTGGAGGTAAGCCCTGGCTGGCAAGGCTGGAAGAAACAGAGATCACATAATCAACCTCCAAAGCAAGAGCCTAATCCTACCCAGTCAGCTATTCTGGGGGAGTTTCCAGGAAGGCAAAGAGGTTGCAGGAGGTGGATCTGCGTCTCTGATCTTACAAATTTCCTGGCAGGTGCAAAAGCGACTGCTCTGAACAATACCAGAGGTGTTTGCAGGATTGGCCTAAGGCTTTGTCTGCAGCAGCAGATGAGGTTAACAGGCTATTTAAAACAAACAAACAGCCCCACCTCCCTCCAAAAATTTCACAAAGATGGCCCCTGTGGTTGTGGTGTGATTTTAAAAGATTTAAGCTCTGAAACTGTTCCTATAGCTCTAGAAAAAAATCAGTCTTCTCTCCTTTGCCTCAGTCAATTTTGTAAATTCATATCCCAAAGTCACATCTGTATTAGGGAGTCAGTCTGGGCATCTCTTCTTACACCCTCACATCTTGGATTTTCATTATTTTTTTTTTTTAAATACCAAGTGATGCTAAGCAGTTCTTCTTTAAATGATGTTTACTTATTTAGTAGGAATTTTAACAGGAAAATTTTCAAATAATTGCGCTTAAAGAATGTGTGTGTGTATGTGTGATGGGGTAAACTATGCTCTTTACTCCTGAAAAAATGTATGTGTACACACATGCACACATCAACAAGGAAGAAACGGAAAGGAAAGGCATTTGCTTAGGGATATGGAACACAAAACTGGTTTTATTTTACACCCTTGGAGAATGTTACAACAACAATGAATGTGGTGCCATCTCTCACCATCTGTGAAATACAGGATGGTGTTTACAGCAAGCAGAGAGAGAGGCAAACACAAAAGGAGAGAACACAAGACCAGGGTGGCCACGCTCTGCTGGGGCCTCAGGGAGGGGCTTTGGGCAGCTGGAGAAGGAGCTTTGGGCACTCCAGGCTCCGTCCAGACCGGGCTGAAGGTCCTGCTTTCATTGCTTCTGGCAAAGGCACTGTTGATGAAGCCACTGGATTTCTTCTATCTAGTGGAGACGTGAAGGAGGTGATTGAAGTGTTTCCAGGTGTTTCTGGCTTCAGAGAATGCTCGGGAGGGTTTTTGGTGCGCAGTGGTTTGTGCTCTGCGCTCGGGGTCTGCCAGCAGTCGCTGCCCTCCCGGGCAGCCTGCGCAGCCCCTGGTCTGTGCTGCAGCACCACAGCCCTGGGACAGCCGGGACAGCCTGGCCACCCCACAGCGACAGCAGCAGCACTCCCAGCACCCGAGGCTTAGCTGCCAAAGTGCCTGGCGGCTCTAGGAATGCCCTCTGCAGTCACTGCTTCAGCCTCTGGTTTAGCTGGATGGCACTGGAGAAAACGCTGTGGTTCCCAAATCCCAGCGGTGCGTTTGGAGGCCAGGCTGGGTGTGTCCCAGGATGAAACAATCAGGTGCAATAGCACAGATGCCCAACCTGTGGCATGGATGCACTGGTAAGGCACTGGGTGCTAGGTGGGTCCTACGCAGTGCTCCAGCAAAGACCTCGCCCTTGGATCATCATGGAGCTGACGATCCACAGAAAAAGGTAACAACGCGCTGGAAACAATAGAAGTTATCTGCAAGTATGTTCAGGAAGGCCTGGGGCTTTCAGATGCAAATACAGAAATATATTTAACATCTTGACTTCTATTCTTTTGTCATAATACAAAGTGGAAAGACAATGTTTAGTAAATGTTTACATCTTACAAAGGGGAGTTTTGCAAATTACATTGTAGCTCTTTGGGAGGAACCAGGAAAGAGGGCAGGATGTTAACAACATAAAAAAGAATAGCAATAAAACCCACCCCTAATATTAATTGTCTAAGAGGAAATGCATCTATCTCTCATCAGGACATTGCAGACTCTGCTTTGCATTGCTGGAAGCCTGAGAACACTAATCGTTTTTTGGCATGGAGAAGCAAGTTCTTGCATACTTGAAACATAACTCATTTACAGTTGTTTTGATGGATGCTTAAAGCAGCACGGAGAACCCCCAGGTCCCTTCAGCTCGCGAGCAGCAGAGCTCAGACGTAGATCTGGCTCAGCTCCCTGACGTGGGAACTGGAGGGGACTGCTCTGATTAAACACCTCCATTCTGGTTTGGTCCTGAGGTTGGCTGTGTTATGCAATGAAAATCTACCAACAGTTTTCCCTGTGAATTAATAACACACCTGAAAGGATTCTCCAAGGATTGGTTGCATGAGCAGGATGGCACGGAGCCACCACAGCAGTTCTCCAGCGAGGTGGCAACAGCTCACGCTCCCTGAGGGTCAACAGCTCACACTCCCTGAGGGTCTGGGCCCCGGGTGGGGCAAAGGTCGATCCAGTGCTGGAGGTGAAATGAACAGGGATGCCTAAATGCTTCAAGGCAAGCTTGGGAGGGAGGGAGGAAGAGCCCAGGGAGCTGCAACCTCGTCCTCTTCCTCCTTGAAACAGCAGCTGAGGGTCACTAAGCACTGGGTTCAGTGCAGCAATGCCACAGGACAAGGGTGATGGGGGAAAGCAAGGGCTGACCTGTAAGAATGGGCCCCCAAACTCTTGTGTGTGTATTTGTGCACAGGTCTGTGTATGGAGAGAGGTGGAACAACAGGTTTGTGGCTGCAGGGAAACCCTTCATCGCTGGCCAATGCCAGACAGGGTGTAAAAGCCTCAGCTGTTGATGTTGTTTACTCAGATGTGAGCCTTTGCCCCACGTTTCAGTTCCTCCCACACTGCTGTCCAAAGATGAGTTGGAAGATGAAGATTAGCACCATCACACAAATTCCTGTGGAAAGTGACTTCTGCCCAGCCCCCAGCCCATTTCTCACGGTGCCCAGAAAGCAAAAACTCTGAAGCAAAGTGGTCTCCACGGGCAGTTTTTCTAAGTGCTGGAAACTGTTATATTTGTGTTGAACTATTTTCATTCCATTCTCAATCAAACCCTATGAAGCTGCAATGAATGACGTTTGGCTTTTTGGGAGGAAAAGGAATGAGGTTATAAAATGTAACTGTCAAGGAGTCCTGCATGGAACTCAGGTGCAGCTTTGTATGGGAAGGATGCAAAGATTTCTGCATGACAGGTGGAAATCCACTTGTGCAGATACACAGGAATTGATGCCAAACACATCAGAGCCAAACTTTTTCTTTCACACAGGGCTACGTAAGTGCCTGTGCACCTCCTTCCTTTCAGGTGAACCAGAGACCTGCTCTCCTGCTGCTGTTATTGTCACAGCATATTCACTCCTGTTTGGCATGTACCATCCCTAGGAACCTCGGCAGAAGCACATTCCAGTAGTTTAATAACACCTAATTTCTTTTAGCCCAGTTTTCCTGCATCTCTTTCTATTCCTGCCTTTCCTTTCCCTCCTCTCCCTTCCCTTTCACCTCCAAGCATCCATTCGCCCTCTCCGTTCATGGCTGCCCAGCTCCGCCATTCCTGGTGCTGCACATCCCTCCTGACAGCTGGCACGGGAACTGCGGGAGCCTCTTACTGCTCCACCCTCGCAGGAGGTTTTGGAGCCCTGCAGGGAGCTGCAGACTCACTGCTGGCTGACTTGGAAGGGCAGGAGAACTGCTCCAAACTTCACCTGGTAGCGAGGAAGGTACAGGATCTGCTTGGCCAAGAGGCCTTGCAGAAGACAGTTCTGGAGGGAAGGAAACCTTGGAGCAGTCAGGGCTGTGCAGGAGGCTCGGGCTGAAAGCTCTGGACCCTGCCAGTAATTAATGTAATTAATAATAGAAACAATATAAAATTCTAATAGTTCAGGGTGAATATTGGCTAAGATGCTCATAATCCTATAAAACCTCCTGTAGGATCTTCTGTGAACTTGAGTGAGCTCAGAGAGCCTTTTACAGCCAGAGTCTCCCACAGCAATGCTGTGTCCTAACAAAATGGGAATGACCTGCAGGACCTTTAGCTTTTTACATCCAGGAGATTTTGTTTTCTTAAGGATCCTTTTCACAGACACTGACCAGGACTGGTCTTAGACTTGCTCATGTTGGGCTGTGATAATGCGGCAGCTGGGATAAACAACAGAAAGAGGACATTTAGGGTATCTGACTTCCAACGTGATTAGAACTGGGAATTTTCATTTGTTTTTATTGCATCAGGACAAAATTTGCAAGATCTCCCAAACTGGCTTAAAGGCTTAAAGTAGCATTTTTAAAAGCAACTGAATGTTTAGGTTTTGGCCTCCCTCATTTTCTGTGGGAGAATATCAAGTCAAATGTTCAGAAACATCACAGTTCTTTAGCCAAACTCCTTGTGGGTACTTGGTAGGTTTCCCTTCCCTGTTTCTAATTTGGTTTATACCCCAAAGCCAACTGGTTTTTGCTTCTCATTCTGTGGGTGGGAAAGCTTGTGAGAAGGTATTAACAGCTATGCATCCCAGGCAAGCGATTTCTTCTCTGAACTTTCCTGGATGAGAGGAGGAAATTCTTCTCCAGATCAACAGCATGTTTTCAGGCCTTTGTTGTTGTTGTTGTTGTTTTGTCAGGCAGATCTGCATCAGGAAATCTGAGCACCTGGAGAAGGTTCAATTTCAGACTGAGCTTCAGGTCTCAGCTTGGACTCGGCAGATATTAATAACAGCTACAAATCTTTCATCAGCAGAGCTCTCCCGCATGTTCGTAATGCCTGAAATATTGTTTATTGCTCAGGGTCTGTGTTCTGGTTGTTCCTCTCTGTGGCACACGTACAGGATAAGTGATTCCTGCCAGCTTCAGCAGCTTTCACCTCTGCTTTGTCTCTGGTTCCCAGCTGGGGTTGGTGCCCTGGATGCTGCAGCCACCAGCCTGGGTCTGGTCCATCTGTCAGGTGTGGCCTCCAAACCCCTCCGTTGTGGTGGGGCATCAGCTGGGAGCTGCTCCTGTCAGCAACAGGAGCCTGAGCCACAAAATGAGATGGTCACGGGCAAGCTGCAGGGTCCTGGGAAAAGCCTACGAGCCACGCGCTGCTGAGGGCTCCTGACCTCCTCCAAGTCATCCCACTTTCATGTCCATGATTACTGGCTGCTCACAGGCACTTGCTGTGATCCCACCTCTTCCCACTTGATCCAAGAGGAAGAGCTACACTTCAAAGCTCTTCTGTCTCCTCCTTTGCTGATGAGTGTGTTTTGGGAAAGGTTTTGTTTCTCCTGCAGCTGTTAGAGGGGAGCCAGTCCCTGGGCTCCGAGCCTCTCACTCCTTCCCTTACCAGGAGTGACAGCTACCTCCTAAGGAACAGGCATCTCCTTTCCAGAGGCAGAGGACAGCTGAGTCTCTGTCTGACCTTGGAGGAAAGGCTGGCTGTCAAAAAGGGATGCAAAAAGTGTGAGGATAAGATTTTCTCTTGGGGTGGAAAGGCACTGAGGAATCTCCTGTGCCAAGGTTTAGCCAAGCTCCCTCTCCCAAAGCCAGCTGGTTTCTGTCACCCTCAGAAGCCCCCAGAGATGTCCACTAAGAGCTTAATGGGCTTCACTGGCCACAGGTTTGGGTCAGTGTGGTAATTCCTGCAGCAATTCCCCAGCTGGGGAGAAATGTGTGCTCCAAACACAGCAGGGACCACATAAAATAGCTCATTGTTTTTTAATCAAATTGTACCTAGTGCTGATACCACAGTTTCTTCCTCCAAGAGAATATTGGTGATTAAAACTTTAACTACATTTCCAAAATGAAATTTGATAAAATGCTGCCTCCAATGTGTGTGGGGGAAAGCCCACACCAGCATTCAGTTTAAAGTTCAATTTAGTGCTGAGGGTTTAGGGCTGATAATGAATTTAGCAAGTTAGGCTTTGATGCTAATTATTTTAAGTATCACAGGTTCTGATTCACAAGGCAGTAATCACAGGTTGTTATTACTAACATTATTAGGTTAAGTTAAAAATTAGCTTTTAGGCTTAGAGCCTCATGTACTAATGCAGTCTGAAATGAAACACCCGTGTGATGCCTTAACAGACAGGTGAGGGAAATTAGGCTCCTTAATTAAACAACCTACAACCATGTGTGTTGTAGCTGTAGTGTGCTGTTACACTGATGAAAAATGGTATTTGCACCTTTAGAAGGTGATTTTCCATAGCTGAGATGGGACACTGGTTGGAAAAAATGATCCCAGGTTTTGCAGAAGAGCCGTGACTTTGCTTTGAGATATTTGGGTCAGTGCCCCACGCGCTTCCAGGAATAAGTTGAACCAAAAGTGATTTTGTTGGCTGGACTCTTAAATGGGCTAAAATGGGATCAGCATGTAGGGGCTTTGTGTCTTTAGGAAAAGACACACAAATCCAGTCTTCTGACACAGCTTTGATGGCAGGAGACAGTACAGCAGATTTTTTCCTTCTGAGACTTTCCTATTTGGGTGCCTCTGCCACATCCAGCAGCAGCCCCGGCATTCACGGAGGGATGAAGCAGTTCCAGCAGGATCGGCTTTTACCTCTGACAGAGCTGTGATATCTGGGATGGATCCCCTCGCCTGTGGGGCCCGGGGCCCCCCATCTCCTCTGCCAGCTCAGGGCAGGTGATGGCCCTGCTGGTGTCTCTCCAGCTCTCCCAAGACCTTGAGACAGCACAGAAAGGTGGCTCCAAGAGGCACTTCCCTCCGGCTTAGTGCTCCACTGGTGCTTTGCCAGTGCCAATTCCTTTCCAGGTGCACTGAAAGGTATCAGTTTTAATAATGTTTTAAATGGGATGGTTATTTCCATATGGACTATTCCGCTTCCTTTAGCTTAGGTTATCTGTGGTACACAAACTTGTTTAATTGGGAAGGGCTGGATATTTGCATTCCAATGGGACCCTCTAGGTATAAAATCCATTGAAAAGTATCTGCAGGCATGTTTGTGTGGGATTTGGGTCCGTTTGCATCTTGCAAAGAATTGACAGATATTTAATTCAGAGAGGGAAGGATGTAGGATAATGTCCTCATCTCCAAGTGTAAAGTTTCTTTACAAGGAACTATGGAAAGCATAGATAATTCAATTTGCCCAACAGCATAGCCCAAAATAGGGCACAGATTCCAACCTCTAATCCTTCCCTGCAGCCATAGGATCATCTTCCTCCTCTTGATCGTAAGGAAAACCCAGGAGCTGCTTGTGCTGTTGTGCAGGAAGGCAGGACGGGGCACTGCACCACGGGGATGGATTAGGATTATGAGGGGCAGCACCTGGAGTGCGGGGGCCAGGGAAAAGCAAATGCAGCAGTCACCAAACCGGTCTGGCTGCCACAGCCCAAGGGAACACGCTCCTCCCAGCCAGCATCGGCCCACGGGGAGTTCAGCACAGAGCAGGACAGGCAGCAGGGCTCCAATTCACCTCCTGCCCTTCACACTTGGGTTTGGGTTTTCCTGCCTTTGTTCTTGGTGGGGCTGGGGGTCGTTCCTTCTGTTTTTTCAGATGCATCAGGGCCTCCTGCCAGACAAAATGAGCCTGGTTCTGTAGCACGTGTTTTGGTACATGTCCATTACATCCATTTTTCTCCTCCACCTGTCCAAAATAGGGCAGGGGTTGGCTTTCTTTTTTGGAATGGGCCTGAGAAAAATAAGTGAAAATGGAATCTCTTCCTTCCAAAAATTGTGTCCAGCTGAAAAGCTATCTGCATCACCAACATGCACTCACATTTACAAAACCAGTCTGGATTGTTCTGATAAATCTCTCAAAGATAACCAGGACAAAAAAGGGGAATTATTCCATTGAAATTGTAACAGGGAAATGCACAAGAACACCTACAGAATATGGAACCTCAGAAACTACAAACTCACTGTTGCATTTTGTGTCTGGAAATACTAGCAGATCCTGGTTTATTAAGTTCTGAGAAGAAAAATAATGAGAGGATTACTCAGTTGAGTCTCAAAGCACTTCAATGTGCTGAGCATGCCCCCTCTTTTTGGTTTTCTTTTTCTGGGAGAGAGGGAGGAAAAGGGAGGAAGAGTTGGGGAGCTTGGCACAGGGAAATGGCTCTTTGGCCCTCATTCCTCTGCTTTTGCTGCTGGGTAATTAGCTGGCTGCCAGCCGTGTATCTGGCTATAAACAGAATTCACTGCATCACCCAGGAATTGTGGGTGGTGGGAAGTTCTGCCCATGGGGCTGGGGATTAAGTGTGTTGGTGCTGGAGGATAGGGTGTTCCTGTGAAGAGAGAGCCCTCGACTTAGGAATGTGCTCCTCACAAAGGTATGCCAAAGCCCTGGGGCTCCCTGCATCGAGGGTGTGATGTAAGATACAGCTCTTTGTTGAGAGCTTTTCTCCTGACATCCTTGCAAGCCAGGCAGATGTGTGGATATCTCCCAGTGGTTACTCCTGGAAGGAAACATTACTGGATATCCTAAGGGGTAAACAGTGCTCAGAGCTGAGTTCAGAAGCGTTGTCTCTGTTTTCTCCAGCTCTGAATGCGCCACTAACTATTTTTAGGGTGAAGCATCCATGTTTTATAAGCAGTGGCCAGTTTCCAGTACGGATCCCAGACCTGCAGAGGTGTCCTCTTTGAAATCTGGAGGCATGAAGAATCTGCCAAGCTTCGAGTTTCACTCCAGACCCAAAGCTCAGACCAGAGTCGATGAAGGAGCTGCCACAGGGAGATGGGAATGGATGGCTTGGAAGAGCAAGTGGCAAGCAATGGGCTCCATCCACAGCCCTGCTCCAAAGGCCAGGTCCTGGCCCCATCTGCTGCTTGTAGCCAGAAGAGATGAAAGCGGATGAAGGTGGTGGCCTCTCCTGAGGACGGCGAGCAGCCGTGCCCTGCCAGGACAAGGTGAGCACACCCTGCACCTCCCTGTGCTGCCACTTGCCTTTCCTGGTGTCCCTCACCCTGCTCTGCACAGGAATCTTCTGTTACTTGTTAGTCAGGCATGGAGGTGCTTTCTTCTGTAGCTTCTTTGGGCTGCCCGTGAGCTCCCTGTCTGTGATGAGGGAGATACCAAAGCCACCAGCCAAAGCTGTGCACAACTCCATGATTCCCTGTACTCCCTGCTTTGGCTCATTTGCAGTGCAGGACAACTGCTGCTTATTCCTCTGTGAATTGCATTTTCCATCCTGCAATTTTCATTCAAGCTTAGGATGAAAGCAGCTGCTGTTGTGTACGTGATAACAAGGATCTTCAAATATTTATTCCTAGACTTATTAAGAGTCTTTCTCATCATTCAGGCTGAACTTTTACCTAGAAGAGGTTTAGTTTCTGACAGGTTGTTTGAACGGATAAGGTCTTTAGTCCTATATGGAATTGAGGAAGGAGAAGAAAAGAACCGATAGAGACAGACAGACAGCAGATGGATTCTTCCCTTCTTATCCCTACATTTATGTACACCAGCCTAGTGTCTGATATTCCTGGTTATGTGGGAATCCAGAGTCCAAGCAATGACCCTGCTTGGCTGAGATCAGTTACTTGCCCTTGGGTTTCCACATCTTCCAGGAAAATGCCCTGCTTTGAGAGAAGAGGGGCTCCTTGCTGCCTCCAAAATTCACAGCACAACTAGTGTTGCATGCTCAGAAATCCTCCTAGCCGGAGTTCTGGTTTTCTAGCTAATGCTATTTATGGGAACCTTTCCCTTCTGCTTTAACTGTGATAGGATCAAAGCACTGGGAGCAGAGAGCTGCCATTACACAGGCTAGGAATTCTGTATTCCTACCTCAGATTTCGATTCAATTTGGGGATAGCATGGGATTCCTCTGAGGCCAATTAGCTTTGGATGTCAAATCCAGAAAACAATTTTCCTGTTTCGTGTGATGTGGGTGTGCCACAATCCTCCTGGCCTTGCCCCTCCGTTACCTGACCAGGCTGTGCTCCACCTCAGCTGCCCTTTCACTGGACTTGAGCTCAGCCTCAGTGCTTGTAAGGAACACAAAGTCCAGCCAATGCTTCTGCCTTTCAGGTTCCACCAAGAGCTCTTCCAGTAGCTCTGCCAGTGCATATTAAAATCTACTTACTGCCAATAAAGCACTAGTGATCTCTGCTTCAAGGGCACCTTTGATGTGATGATCTCAAAGCAAATCAGTTCAGGGTTATCCCACAGCAATGCTATGGATGGAAACATTGAATGCGTGGAGAAATGAATCCTAAATTCACTGGCAAACTGTGCCATAATGGATGGTGCCTTATTCTGAGGGCCCAGAGCCTGGCAGCGATGCAGGTGTGAAGGATCCAAACTAAAACTGGTGTTACGGCATCTTCAGCAAACCAACTTTGTTGCTCTGGTGAGTCCAAGTCAAACACTTCATTTGGAAGCTCCCCTATAGAAAAGACACCCCAAGCAAACCTTTCCTGAACTTTGTCCCAGAACAAAGTCAGCTCCACTTGCAGGCTGCGGGCAGCAGGCTCCACGTGCACTGCTGCAAACCTGACATCAATCAGAAGGCGTTTGCAGCACTCAGCTGGAATCGGGGTAAGGAAAGGGCTGTGTGTTACTCACTTTGTTTTGGCAGGGTCTCACTTTGGTTTATCAGGCCATGTGCAGCCCCTGCACACAGGTCCCTCTCTGGGAAGCTGTGGCTGCTCCCACCAGCAGGCAGAGGTGGAAATCCAGCCTGGAGACACTGCCCTGCCCCAGCCCAGTGCTGGGGGACTTGGCCCATAGGTCTTTAGAAGAAGAGAGGTTACAGAGAGCTTTGGTTCTGGGGTCTCCACACTGCAGTGTGTTTTGGCTGAGGAGGCACTTCAGCCATTTCTGATGGGTTGAGTGTTCTAGTTCTGTCCTGCATCCCAGAGAGGCTGCATGCACAGGGACAGATGGCCAAAGAAGGGTGAGAAGTAGGGCTGGGAATACCTAAGGTCAGCACCTCATTTTCGGTGCAGTACTTGTACACTCTGCAGGATTATGCAAGGAAAGCTTTCCCTCCCGTGTCATGCTTTGTCCCGAGCACTGGTGGTGGTGGGACTTACACCTTGGAGCATATTTGGAAGTATTTAAATCCTTCACAGTTGTGATAGAGGAAGGGGAAAATGGCTTCTCTCCAACCACCCCAGGTGAGGAATATTTTCTGCAGATTGCCACAGGTTGTGATGCTTCTTTAAGGCTCGCAACTCCTTGAACACATGTCTCTTTTTAAGGGATGGATTTCCCTTCATGCTGACAGCCTTTCTTGCACTGCAAGTGGTGGAAAATGTAGGCAGTTCAATGGAAACAGTCCCTAAAACTGAGCAGATTCTCCCATTTGTCCAGTTGGGCAAACATCTGCATGTGACCAGAGGTTTCTGTGTTAATCTCACCCTCTTGCAGTTCTGGGTTATCCTTTCATGTGAGCCATAGTTTGTATCTATATAAAGAGAAGCTTTAAACTGCCTCAAGTGAGGTATTTTTCCAGCACTTTAGCACTAATTAATCATTAAAGTACCAAGATCAAAGGGTGGGGAACTACAATGTTGGTATGTTCTTATGATCACATTGTGGCCAGTTCCTCTCATAAATCCTGGTATTTTGTGAGTTTCAAATCAAATCTCCCATGGAGAATGATTTTGCAACAAGATGGTGGGCTGCTTTTCTCTGCACCTTTCAGAAGTGAAGGGAGCTTTGACTCCATGAGGAATGCAGGGTCAGGCCCACAATAAAAAGACCAACCATTATTTTGGACATCTTGGCACCCAAACAAGCCAGTGATTTAGGCATGGATTTTAAAACCCAATCTCACGGGGTGAGAGTCCCTGTCCTGAAGATCTGGTAGCTCAGTCAGAGAAGCAGTGAAATGGTGGGAGCCTGGAGCCTGTTCCAGGGGTAACTTAAGGCAGTTAAGGGTGTAAACTTCACTGTGAGCCACCAAGACTCACTACTGAAGTGCCAGAGTTACTTCTGAAAGTGAAGCGTTTAAAATAATGCTGCTGCTTTTGAAATAACGTAGCCTAAGGCTGTGACTTCAGCACAGCACGAACCTCTGTCCTCAGTGGCTGTGGCTGCTGTCTCCTCACCAGGACAGCCAGCCCTGGCACCTGCTGATGCTCCAGCTGCAGGCAGGGGCGTGGGCATGGCAGAGCCTGTGCCTCGGCTTGCTCCGATCCTTGCACCTTCCCCAGAGCTGGCACGGGGTCCTGCCCCCTGCAGTAGCCACAGGGCTCACTTTCCCTCTTTGGGGTTAACTGGTGTGCAATCTGCAGCACCCAAATGCTTGGGATCCGGGAAAAACCAGCTCTTGTGCCCATGGCTTATGAAAGATTGAGAGAGGAGCACAGGGAGTGCAAACAGGTCCTGGTGCTGGTGCCCACCTGTGCATGGGAACACCCGAGTCTGGCTGCTCTGGAGGTGAGACGGGGGCTGTGTTGCTTTTGTGGGGACTGAGCAGACCAAAGGGCTTGGTGTTTTGTGTCTGGAGCAGGAGACACTGGGGAGCAGCAAGCCAGAGGTGAGGCTGGGACTGAAGGAGGGGCACGGCAAGACGAGCACAAGCCAGCAGCACAAGTAATGAAGAATCTGTAAAATTAGTGGCCAGTAATGGCTGTCCTAGAAGCACACGGAATGGAGCAATAGCATTTCTGAAATGTCTTTTTTTCCATAATATGGGATGTTTGGAAAGGCCACTATTCCTCCTTTAAAAAAAAAAAAAATAATCCCTTTTTGCTCCTTTTCATTCTTTCTCTTGTGGGATGCCTGGGACTTGACAAGGTGGGCTCTTGTCCAACATTTGTTCTGACCTAGATTTTAATCTCTGCTTTTTTCCCCTTACCTTCTGCTTAGCTGGCTACTACCTCTAGAAGACATGCATATAATCTATAAAACATTTGTGTTTCCCAGTCATCTTAATTTCTATTTTCAGGAGATACTCAAGACTGCAACAAAGTTTTAAATTGCAATGACCATAAATGTTTTGAGCTGCCAGGGCCACCTAAGTAAATATAATTGTCAAGGGACATGCAGAGCTTTATTTTGTAACCCACTGGTGGTGACAGATCAAAAGTAAAGACAAAAGGAGGGAACAAACTTACACCCTGGGAACACTGGGACCTGTCAGTGATGCAGGGCAGGTTGTTGGAAGAACAAAGGTGCTGTGCAAAGTCAAATGTGGAGGGTCTTGATAACCTGTGCAGTTTATTGAAAAAAATTTTGGTAGGAAGAGTGTCTGGTGGGAAGCTGGAAACACCACTTTTCATAGGGAAAGGCAGAGCAAGCCATTCCCTGTTGGGCGTTAGAACCACCTGGTTGTCACATCTGTGTGCTGCCAAGGAGCACAGCCTTCCCCAGAAAGGAGGAGACGGCTCAGGGAGAGCTGAGCTTTCCCAAGGTGTGGAGCTCTGCCCTGCTGGCTCACCTGGCCCTTCTGCAGCCAGGCAGACCCACAGGGACAGGTGTTGGGGCGGATTTCCCTGCGTGTGCCATGCTCATGGGTGTGATTGGAGCAGCACCGGCCAAGCACAGAGCATCCCCAGCACTTGGGCAGCCCTCAGCAGCGAGCACTCGGAGGGGTTATCCCTCTCCAAACTCACCAAGCCACGTGTGTGCACACCCCACATTCTGCGGTGACTCCTTGTAGAGGACAAGGTGATGGTGCAGCCCCGCTGCCCCTCTCCTTCAGGTGAGCACCACCCAGTGTAATTCATCGCTAATCCTGTTTGATGAGCCAGAAAGAATGTTTCAAGAATGTTTCATCCCTCAGTAATTTTGTTAACCTCTCCTGGCAACAAAAAAAAGGGCAGGTAATGAAGGTGTTTGAAAGAGTGTAAAACCTAGAGAGCGTTTGAGAAGGGTTTGGAGGCGGACGCAGGACTTCTCCACATGACTCCTCACTTCATCTGGGACGTGGAAAAAAACACCAAACAATGTCGTGGGATACTAATTCAGTCCTTGGTTTCTTTCTTGTATCAATTCTGCTAACTGGGCCTTAAATTTGGGCCAGATGCGTGATGGTTTTATGATGTGGTACCGTGGGGAAGTCTGGGCTGGATCTAACGGAGGCTCTGCTAATGGGGCTGCTCCTTCAGGAGCTTGGGATGCTCCAGCTATTCACCGTGCCTCTGTGGGAATGCCTTCAGCAGGGATGAATGGTTGGGGGTACCAGGTGGACGAGGTGACTGGGGCTCTGTCAGTGTGGTGAGAAGAGCGGGACACTTTCTGACGCACAGGG
The DNA here is from genome assembly GCA_013397865.1 of Struthidea cinerea. Lineage (NCBI taxonomy): Eukaryota > Metazoa > Chordata > Aves > Passeriformes > Corcoracidae > Struthidea > Struthidea cinerea. Next base: position 347,593 of record VZTI01005557.1, read on the forward strand.
CACCTCCCCTTTTCGGGCAGAAAATGTTAGGTTTTGTTCAGGTTCACTCTTGAGTTGTGTGCTGCTGCAGGAACCACATCCATGCATTGCCAGGGCACATCCTGCTCCTTGTCCAAAGGGACAAAACAGGCAAAGAGGGGTCATGCTCATCCCGGGGTCTCATTCCCCCACAGCAGGGCTCAGAAGCAGCACAGCTCACGAGTCCTGTTTAGTGCTCGGCACTATCTTGCAATCAAAACCTAATCACGAGACTGTCCTGCTCCTTTCTGATCATGTCACATCCCAAAAGCTTTGTGAAGGATCAACCAAATCTCCTGTGTTTTCATTTGCTAAGCTCAGTCAAGTGATACAAAGCCCAGAGCACTTTTTCTGCCAATCTGAATTTGCAGTGATTAAATTGCGCTGTTGTGAGGGTTAATTTTCATGGACAGACATGAATAATTATCAGTTAATATGCTTAAGAATCATAAGGAATATCTGGTAGCCTTTACAGCTACTTAGCTAACTGAAATTGGCATAATTCTTTTGAACTTAGGCTCTGTAATTCAGTGTTGTCTCTTTTTTTGTTCTCTCCTAATAATCTGCTCCCTGTCTTCACATCTTTTCTCCTCTTTACCCAGCATTTTTTTCTCAGACCAAATTGTTTTGCTGTCACCTGTTCTTAAACCTGCCAGCTGATAGAGAGATGGAGAACGTTTAGATGACTAAAAAAAAAGGACCCTGTGCATGTGTTTGTAGGTATAATTTAAAAACAAAACTAAAAAAAAACCTCCTAAGGCAGTGAATTCTTCACAGTATAAAACTTCCTACCCTCATTGCTACTGTGCAGGAATTTGGGGCTGTGAGTGAGCAAAGCCACCTCAACACCAGCCTGTCGAACTACATGTGCTTTATGTAATAAATAAATGCATTATTTATTTTTTATATATTTAAAATGCAAATTATTGGGCCTAAATGACTGAATTCTACAGCTAGTGCAATGCAGGGTGGCAAATTGTGATGCAACAGTTTATGTACTGAGGACAAACCATTCCAGTGGAATACAGAGCTTGTCAATTTTCTTCTGTGCTTTTGATAAAGGCAAATAACTTGAAAAGTTCTCTATACAAGACAGAACCACAGCAATTTCACTAAATTTACTAAAAATTAAGGGAAATACAGTCAAATATCCTCAAAGAGTGGCATAAACCCAGTAACTTGTGACTCAGGACTGAATTAAATTCCAAGTGAGATGCAAGATCTCTTTATTAGGCAAATGTATTTCTGCCTAGAATTCTTCCAGGGGAAGAAGTTCTTTTACAGCAGAAACATTTTAAATACAATTTATTCCCTGCTTTTATCTGTTCTGAGGCCCTGTTAGCTGAGCAGCCTCAGTGCTGACCAACTCAAGTTTATGTGCTCACAGGGGTGTCAGCCATCGCTGTGTTCATGTGCCTGACGTGGGAACAGGAGAGACCATTACCCACAGCTCATTTCCTCTTTCCAGTTGCTTGGTCCCTGAATCCCTCAAGGAGGCCACCAGCAGCTCCCCTCTGTGGGGCTGACATCCCTTTGGGATGGAGCTGTGATTATACCTGCGGGGTCTGGCCTGCAGCCCTGCCAGCACAAACCTCTGTGCTGTGGCACACGGGAGATGCTTCCTGGCTGCTTTCCAAAGCCCGGCATAGGAAGATGTGGAGAGGGTGTACTATCATTTCCCTGGCCACTGCAGGTGCGAAGAATTCAGCAACAATATTTGCTCTGGAGCCAAATTGCTCTCAGACTGCCTCCGATGTTTATTCAGTTGAGGAGAATTACCCAGCTCTTGGGCTGCGCAAATCACCGGGTAAGAATTCCCAGGCAGGCTATTTTTCTTCCTTTTATTTTATTCCCTTTTGAAACATATGTCTAGACAAGTGACAGGCAAACCTCAAACGGTTTGGTTGCGCTGTTGAATGGTACCTGAATATTCCTTCCCTCAGTCCATCCCCCTGGATGCACACAACCTGCCTCAGTTCCTGGAAATTGGGCCGAGAGCCTCAGGAGAACAGCCTGTCTTGTGAGATTTTCATCTCCTCCTGGTGTCGGAGAGTTCAAAGACCTTGAGGCTGTAGAGCTTTTGCAAATACTTTGCTCTTTGGATTTCAGATTCTGTTGCAAACCAAGAAACACCGGGAAGCATAAAATAGTAAAAAAAAAGTTAAATATGTATGTCTATTACTGGCCAACCCTCCAAACCTTAATGTAACAGAAAGCCGTTCTTAATTCACATTACAAATGCAGTCTGATAACAGGAGAAGTGTTTGAATCCCCTTTTAAGCTCATTTAGACCTGGAGCTTACTGTCAGTAGCCGGCTGCCCTGGTGCCTGGGGCACGGAGCACTGCAGACATTGTGTAGTCCCATGGGATGGGCCATGCAGGACATTTTACTGGAACAGCTCATGGTCATGGTCCAAGGCTCTTTGCTGAGCTGAACAGATGCAGTTGGACTAATCCATTTGATTCCAGTGGGATTTCACATGGGTGAAGTCTGTGGCTGGGCTGATGGCAACATTTGCAGTACTCGGATCAATACCTTCCTGCTCTAAAATAATGACAGAGCCAGCGCTATTTACTGGAAACTGTTAATTAAGGGTAAGTGAAGGCAGTCAGCAGTCTGTCCATCCATTTGATTACTTATTTGTCCAACCAGTGCTGCAGCTGCTTCTATCCTCTGGGCAAGGGATAACAAAGTGTTTTGGTAAAGTCTGTCCCATTTACATTATGTCATAATTTAAAAAATTATTTAGATGTGGGTTTTACTTTAGGAAGTCCTCCCAGGGACATGGTCCACCTCCGCTGGGGCACTTCCCTCAGGTTTTGTTCCGACGTGGAGGTAGGAAGGGGGTGGGAGAGGTCTGGTTCAAAAGGCACAGCTTTGGTGTGGCTCTGGTCTCTCCACCACACATTGGCTCGGTGCTGACACACAGCAAATACCTGAGCTGAGCCAAAGCACCTAACTCAGTGTGGCAGCGGACATTCGCTGCCATAAATTAGGTAGGAATAGGGAAAAACACTGATTTCTGCCATCCAGCAGTTCATTCCTGTTCTTATTCTCCAGTTAGCAATCTATAAAAAAAAACTATTGCAAGACTTGACTCTTCTCTCCAGAGCCGGTAACATCCCCTGTGCCAGGTGGAGCAATAACTCAAAATGGGGCAGACCTAGGAAAGAGTTAGATGCGGTTAGGAAGCAAATTCCAGAACTCCAGTTCCATTGCACCTGGTTCCTTACTCCTAAAGGCTGAGTAAGGAGAAACCCAATATTGCTGCTCTGCAGCAACACTGGAAGATTGTAATTTCCATTCCATTCGAATTTGAACATGAAAAAAAGCATTTATTTGGCTTGATAAGTTCCACGCGTCCTTCCCACCTGTTTCCATTTTAATGCAAAAATAGAAACTCTTTAGTTCATATCTTGTTTCCAAGTTGGCAGAAGTCCCTGGGTCGCTTGGTATAACTATACTCTCTAACTTAGAGTATGATGTAGCTGTCTCTCTGTCTGAAGAGTGAAAAAAGAACTCTTTGGGCAAAGGGGTGCAGTGGTGCAAGACTGGTAATAGATGCCATAGATGGATTTAGGCTGGAATTAGACCCCGGTTCCCAACTACTGTTTGGAAAGGACATCAGGAAATCTGTTTATCAGGGAAAAAAAGATTATATAAAAATTAAGTTTCTGCCTAAGAAATGAATGCTTAGACCAAAAGAATGCAGGTAACCACAAAGACCCTCCCCAAAACCCTGTCCTTAGCTCAGTGTTACCAATCTAAGGGGAGCCACTGAGCTGTCCCAGCTTGAGGAGCTGCTTCATGTACAGCTTGTCAACATGGAGAAAGGTTCTTTTTTAAACTGTTGGTGATGTCAAAAATAAAAGAGCTTAGTGAATAACCCTGAATAAGGAGAAAGCATCTAAACAAAGAGGCACTGTGGAATTTACAGACAAATGCATGAACTGGCCCACTGTAAAATGGACAGCATTGTATTCAAGGGTGCAGTGGCCACTTCCAGCCTTTCAATTATTTTTCCACCAAGCGTTAGAGGCTAAGTGCTAAAATAGATAAAAAAGAGGTGCAGTGATGGGATTGGATCTGTCCTGAAAGTTTTGATAGGTTCGGGCTGGACATCAGAAGGAATTTCTTCACTGGCAGGGTTGGTCAACATTGAAATGGGCTGCCCAGGGAGGTGGTGGAGTCAGCATCCCTAGAGGTGTTCAAAAAATGACTGGACGTCTGGTTGACAAGGAGGTGATCAAGGTTGGGCTCGATGATCTCAGAGGTCTTTTCCAACCTCAGTGATTCTGTGATAGGATGTATGATAATTCCAGCACACCTGGAGTGGCTTCAGTCCTGAGAGCACTGTCCTGCAGCGGATGAAAGGCGCAGCAGCAGAACGGGAAAATTCAGCTGGCCAGTCTGCAAGTCCCCACACCTCCATCACCTCCTCCCCAGGCACGTTAGACCTCCCTTTCTGTGCACAGAAACAGCTCCCACCATGGCAGGGTGCTGATGTCACACGTGCAGTTTCTATCGCACTGCAGGAACACTGATTGCTTTTATGCTTTGGAGTCAATGAGAAGAAAAAAAAAGTAAAAAAGAACTTGTTCTGCCTCAGCCCTTTGGCAGAAGAGCAATAACTTCAGTGCACACCCCCCACCAATGCTCTGCTGGGTTACAGCAGTGGTGTTGCCTGCAATGAAACACCACAGCTGTGCTCTGCTCCGCCTGAGACGGGAATGAAATGTTCTCTCCTCCTCTTCTGTTTGCAACACGGGCAACAGGATTTTGGATTACATTACCTGAGTGGTCAACATCCAAATTATTTGTCCAGACGTAGTGCAGCAGGGCAAAGAATCCCACCCAAAAAAAATTGTGGTGTTACTTCAAATATGTATCTGAGTATTTCCGTGCTTGCAGCTCTCCTGTGTAGGTGTCTAGTGATTCCCACTGATTATCTAACCATATGTTTTATTTTGCTCTTTAAAGAAAAAAAATTCAACACATTTTTGTGACATGTTAGATGGACTAAAATAACACATATAATCCTGCCCCGACTGAATTTAATGCCACCATTCCCTGATTCAGGATTGGGCCCCAGTGAGGAAAAGTCTATGCTGTGTGTGAAGTGGTTGGGACTGTTAATGCAGTCCCCCTACACTGGGGACACACTGATCTCATTTAGTACGGAAATAACATTTTTCCATGACCTGGATGTACACAGATGGTCCAGTCCTGCACAGTACAGGCAAAGCTCCCGCTGAACTAAGAAGAGGAAAATCAGGTTGAAGATTTGGGATTGCAATTGAGGTCACTGCAGCAAGATCAGTGCAGTTGGAAATATGCAGATGTTACAGTTTTTCTTTGGAAAGAGTTGTGGTCCAAACATGGTGCTCAACTCTGAAGAGTCACAGCAAGAATTGTACAATTCCTGCAGTAAGTCTTGTCTCCCCTTCCACTGAGGCTCTCTGCAAGCCTCAGGCTCATGTTTGTGATACAGTTCTGCAGTGGATTATCTGCATGTCCAGCGAACAGGTTCTCCAGGTGCACAGTGGAGCACGGAGCAACACCCAGAGGGGTAACGCTCAGAAACTCCTGATAACTCCATGTGGCACCACAACAGAGCCAGGGCAGACCTGAGTCACAGTGCTCAGGGATGCTTCCCAAACACACAGCTTTCAAGGATGAGGCACAAGCTGAGTCTCAGGTGAAGTTTATCACAAGTTTGGCCCTTCCTGCCAAACCCTGGGACAGCTGACTGACGGGGAAGTGAGAACGACGTGGGGGAGCAGAGCAGTGGTGACATTTAGTGACACAAAGAAATAGCCTGGCAATGCTAACTGCCCCGTGGGGTTTCACACTGCCATGAGGGCTGATCCTCCAGGAGAACTGGATCTGGATCATGGTACAGCAAAGGGAAAAACCTCTTCAGCCAGACTGTGCAAGCAAGGCAGTTTCAGGTGAAACTACACTTCCAGTGTAGCTGAGAATTCCCTGCAAAGAGGGCAGCTGAGAGCAGCAATGGGTATTCCCCAGGCACACCAAGCCAAGCCCACCTCTCAGGTCTCCTGAAATAGGACATCCAGGACAGATTCTGTGGGTTTGGCTGGTGAACTTTGGGAATTCAGAGCAAAAGGTGTGCAGTTCACCTATAAACAGAAGTGATTCTGTATCTGGCAATAAAAGGCACTGCTGCAGCTGAGTCTTTCTTACCAACCTGTGTTCCATGGTCTGCACAACCAACAGGGATAGACTGCAAGTTATTAAAAATAATAAACGAATGACATATTCCTGGCTGGGGAATGAAATACTTGACACACCAGATGGGCCTTCTTATCACTGATTTCTCCCGCTTACCCACTCAGTATTGATAACATGCTCAGAGTTCAGAGAGTCGTGCCAGTAAACGCAAATGCCTAAGAACTGTCTGCAGCAAGGCTTCATGATAAGAGATGAGAAAAGAAAGTTCTTTCCTGCAGTTACAAGGAGTTAAAGGCTGTCTTTTTGTAGGATGGGTATAAATCTCTGAACGTTCACAGTCACTGGAGGTCACTGGTGGGTCCCCTCAAGGCCTTGGCTGGTGCCTGCCACACGTCTTTGTGTGAGAGATGTTTCATGCATTACTTAGAACTGAGTTGTTGTTGAAATACTGATTTGATAGTGTTCAGACATATTCATAAATAGTCTGGTAAAAAGGATGAACAGACAGAAGAGAAATTTTGCAGATGATGCAAATCTGGCCACAAAGCACTGCTGAAAGGGTTCACGATCCTGAGTGGCTGGGCAGTGAAATGGCTGACACAGGGCAGTGTCAAGAAGGCAGAGCACGTGCAGAAAACTCCCCCTCACTGTACTTCCACATAGACGAGCCCTAAAAATAACACTGAGCAAAGAGAGCTGGGAGGCCTCTGCAAATATCATTTAAAGTCCATCAGAAGAGACAACTATCACATTAGGAATGAGCTGGCAAAGAGGCAGGAACAAATCAGAAAACATCATTACAGCACTCCTCGGTGAAACTGCATCTCCATGGTAGTGTGTTTTCTGGCCACGGAACTCCAGGAGAGTTGGGCTGAACTGGAAAGCACAGGAAGGAAAGCATTCAGGATGAGGAGAGATGGGCAACAGCTTCACAAAGATGGAAAAACAAGCAGATGAGGAGCCTTCAGGGTGGAAAGGGGTGACAGAAGCAGGCGGTTCAGTAAAGGTCTGTCAGATCATGACTGACACAGAAAAAAGCAAATAGGAACTGGCTGTTCACTGGTTCTCCTAAGAATTAGAGGGACCTGGTGGTGCTGTCACACAAGAAGGTTTAAACCAACAGAAGGAAGCACTTTTTCATACAAAGCATAATTAAATTGTGGAACTCATTGCCACAGGATGTTGCAGAGGCCAAAAGTTATAAATGGCTTGAGAAAGGGATCAAAAACATTTGAGGAGGATAGATCCATGGGTGGCTGTTAAAACACACTGGTCTGGAGGCAACCTCTGCTCTGGGAAGTCCATAAACCGCGGATTGCCTGGAGCGAGGAGGGTGCAGCAGGGGAGGGATTGATTCTGCATCGCCTGCATCGCCTCCTGGCTATGCTGGGAGATGGGATACTGGGAGAAGGGATACTGGCCCATGTGGCCTTCTGTTGTGACACTGGTCAGGTCCCAGCTCTGCTGTCTCTTCTTACCTTAATTAAAAAAAAACCCCAAAAAGCAACAAAAACACAACCTAAAACATCAGAGGGGGGAGAAACAGCCCCAGCCCTCCACACACTGTTAGTAGGCAGCCTGGTAGTTGTTTTATTTTCTTTAGAGTGGACTTTGTGTTGCAAGTGGCAGGAAGCCATGAACCACAAAAATAAAATAATTCTAACCCTAGTGCTAAGTAAGGAAAACAAAGATGGCTCAGCAATTAGCAGCATTATATATGTTGGTACTAAGTAACAACAGATGTCAGGACTTGAGCCCTTTGCATTCCTCGCAATCCTTCGGAAACCGAAGCCTTTTGACGTCGCTATACATTATTGCTGTTATTTTGGGGCTGGGAGAGCAGGAAAGGCTCTTTGGATGCTGAAAATATGTAGGTTGCTAGGACTGGTTGGGTCTTACCTGCATGTCCCTCCCCATCCTGCGTCCCTCTGCTGCCTTCCCAGGCTGGTGTGTGCTGTAAACCCTGCTCTGTAAAGACATGCGCTGGCCATGAGTCATTAGCAAGCATGCGAAGCTAATTGGCAAAATACTCATAAAAGATTTTGAAGGTGGGTTAATTACAATTCATTACACTGTAAACTGTCCCCAGGCTATTGTTAAAAAATGCAGGAGTTTCAAGGTCCAGTATTTTATGATTCATTTTGCCATGCAGTGAAAAACAGACTCTATATCAAACTACATTCATTATAGTTAAGACCACAAAATCTTTATTGGTTTTCCCAACATTCCCTCCTTGTTATATGTATTCATATGGACTGCACATTTCTAGCAATTGGCAAGAAGGCATGAAATAAAATTTATTATATTTTCTTACCTTCTATTCGGTGGAACCTTAAGAACTGCCCATTCTCATTGCTCTACCTCTTCCCAACTCAGTTAGAGCTGACAGGATGGGACACTGAAAATAAACAGAGAAATGACTTGGAACAACTTTGCCACACTGATGATTTAGTGGGATGAACCTGGATGCTGCATGTGCACACAGGAACTTCTGCTCCAAAAGAATACTGGTAATGAAACAGAAATAGTTTCTCCTTGTAGTATAACAGATAATTTTTAAAAAATTCAGCATAGACACATTTTTACCAATCACTGGTATTCCAGATGGAGGCTCTTGTAGCTAAGCCCAGGATGCACCTTCAGAGAGACAAAGGTGCCACTTTACTTACATGAGTGATGCTCCCCACATGCTCTGCTGGACCTTTGTCTCCTCAGAGCCAAATTCTGCAGCTTATAAAAGAAGATAACAGAGCCTTTGACTGTCTTTGCTGATGCCAGGACTGTCAAATACTAGTGATTAGCTTGGTATAATTCTCAATACTGCTGTGTTGAGAAAAATTTAATAGAAGACCCAGCTGTGACCCCTGTGGGAGCAAAGCCAAACGCTGCTCATCAGTGCTACCTTTGTGCCCTTCCCCGGGGTGCTCCTTATCTCCTTGTGCTGGCTGGCACTTGGGCTCTCCTTTGAGGCTTAAATGGTGCCATTCAGCCAGGCTTTGCTGAGCTCTGCTTCTGCAAATCCAGGGGAATCTCTCCTGGGCTGGCCCTGCCTGTGTGGGACTGCACCCAGTCCTGCTCTGCAGGTACAACTATGTCCCTCAGAGAGTTGTTGTGGGCATTCCCGGCTCGGCCGAGCTAAATTTGGGGTTAGCACATCAACATATCATTATTGCAAAGTAAATGATGGAGGGAGCCAGGGACTGTGGCTCTCCCCCATGAAAAATGTTGATGACATGGATGGATTTGGTTCTTTCAGTTAATATTTTACTTTTTGACTTTTTTGAGGTGATGGGGAGAAGGGGAATGCTGAAGAAATCTCTCACTCAGGCAATCATTGAATTGCTGGTCTTCGTTTTTACTTGTTGAAACCTCTAAATCTTTCAATGCAACTGGACATTTTTGGAGGCAAAGTTTTTCATTCAATTGAAAAATGCCTTCTCCATTACGAAAGACTATTAATAGCAAAAACCAATCCAAACCCTTCCAGCTTGAAATTGGCCACATGGGAATACCAGTTTGTTCTGGTAAGACTCTGAAATGGATTTATTGCAGCGTGTGATGTTTTTGTTTGCATTTACATAGTGTGAAGTGATAAATATCTTGGGTTGGTTCTTTTGTCTGAGGTTTTCTCTGGGAAACCGAATTTTCTTAAATGACAGTGTCAGAACTGCCATATTTATTGGGACCAGGACTCTGGTTCCCAGCAGAGAGATGCAGAGAAGAGAGAAAACTGACCTGAGCACTTACGATACTTGCCCTGGGTGTTTTGCCAGGCTCCACATCTGCTCTGTCACCCTGTGGCTGATCCCTTCCCAATGATAGAATCACTGGAAGCTGCGACATTGGGAATGGAGCTCGAGGAGTCACCTGTGCTGCAGGATTTACAATGGGGGTGTTTTCCTAGCAGAGGATGCACCATATGGATGTGTCTCTTGCTTCCCCTCCTGAAATGGTCTGCTGGGGACCAAGAACTGGGCAAATCCCAGAAGGTTTTCCCAGCCCAGCAGCCAGAGCGCAGCTGGGTTTTCAAAGCTGGTGGGCGCTGGGAGCAAAGAACTTGGAAATCAGAGTTCAGTGTCAGTGATATTTATGGGTACTGACTAATCTCTGTGCCTGGGACCTAACAACTATATCCAAAAACATTAGCAAATACTCTTTTGCCTTGTTTTGTTTTGGTAAGAATTATGGCTGTTCCTGTTGCCATCTCACCTGGAAGCAGCACATGGAGCAACTCCGGCAGCTTCACTTCGTGACATTTAGCAATGTCCGTGCTGTCACTGGACAGATGGACCAGTGACTGAAATGGAAGCGAAGGAGGAACAAATGAGTGACCAAAATTTTCCAAACTCTCCCAGATACTTGTTTCTAGTGGTGGAGATATTTTGCAAGTGGCAGGTGTCAGTATTTAGTACTGAATTCTTCATTCTCCCTTTGGTCTCATTATAAACATGGTATTTGTTTTCAAACTAGGCTGACCTTTTTCATCACTCCTTTTTAGGGTCATTCCTCTGTAAGGCACACAGATGCTGCATCTGGACTGGACCTTTTAGCCACAACAGAATATATAACATAGTATATAATATATAATACATAATATGCAAAGTTCTAAAATTCCAGAGGCTCCATTAAAAATATTGTGCAGAAATTGGGATTTTTGCCATTGGCTTGATTGGCTCCAACATTATATCCTTGCTGCTCCTTGGAAGTCATCTTTGATTTGGAAATCATCTTGACAAGTGCTGTGATCCATTGCTCTCCAAGGAGATTCCTGCTACTTCATTGTTTCGACGAGGCTGTAAATAAGAGAAGAGCTTTACTCATCCAGGGCTCCTCTGGTCCCAGCTCAACTCAGAGTCCTCAGGAATGGACAACAGCAAAATGTTAATCAAATTCCTTCGAATCTCAAAACAAATGTTGACTGGAGCTTCTCTAAGGCTGCAGAAAACTCTCCCTGGGAAACTGTCAACATTTCTATTTAACATACTATCTCAGCATTTGGCATCTGTGAATCAACTGGTGAAGTGGTCAGGAAAAGAAATTTTTTTAGATCTTAGGAATATGTATCTATGTGAGTTTATACACATAAAATGTAAACATCCTTCTATCTAGAACAGACATACCACCTATAGAAGGTTTTCCTTGCCAACTATGTGTGTGTATGTGTGATATCGATATGTGACAGGAGGAAAGTTTTCAGCCAGCTCCAGCTGTGAGCCCATCACCTTGAAGGCAGAGTTGTTTTTTGCTTGTTTGTTTAACAAAGCCCATTTTGACAAATGGGCTCTCCTCACCTGGAGCTGGATACCCTAAAATCTGCTCTGGGATGTTCTGCCTTTGGGACTGGCCATCCTTGTTGGTGCTTCCCATCACTACCATCACTTAAGGCCTCTGGACTTTTCCGTGCAGGTGTTTAGGCAGAGAGCTGGGCCCACCTGGCCATCTGTGGCAAAAATCCTGTTGACTTCAGCAAACCTGGATTTCACTCCCAGTCCCTGAAAAATTTTTACAGGTATGCAAATAACACCTGTCCATATCCCTCAGTCAAAGCCTCCCCCTTTTGCACTGTCCGTGGTATTAATCTCCAGTTCTTTAAATCCCTGCTCTTATTCCAGGCCCAGTGGAAGGAACCCCCTCTCCTCTGTTTCCACTGAAATTCATCCAGGTTGGTGGAAGCACCTCACTGAAGGTCCCTCATGTGGAGTGCTTCCTCCAGTAAATTCAAAGGGATAAGACATCTCACAATTGGCTTTTACAACCTTATAAAGAGAAAAAAGTCTGGCTCAAAGCTGCTGACTGTTTCTCTAGCAGAGAGAGCTGCTCAGAGATGTGCAGCACTTCCCCTCAGTGAGCCAAACCCTGCGACTCAGAGCAGGGAGAAGTGTCAGAAATGGTTGCACACACGAGGCACCACTGTCCAGCTGTGTGTGACTGCACAGCCCCCACTTTTGGAGCCAACAGCTCACCAGCAGAGATGCCATCTTTGTCATCTCTGACAACCTTGATGAGATCACTGCCATGAAGGCACCTGGAGCCCTTCAATGAATTCAGGTGCCCTGTGTGACCCTTCCCATCGAGAAGATGGAGCAGCAACACTGGATTTGCTCACCATGTTTACGTCACGATGAGCACCTCCAGGCAGGGCAATCTCTTACAGCGTGTCTATACAATGTCTGATAGAAGGCCCTTGCCTCAGCTCAACCTCTGGGCTGGAGGCAAATAGCAGTGCTTGGCAGGCTGCAGATTTCCAGCTAGAAATCTAACACCAAATAGTTCTCATTCTCTCCCACTCTTGGCACTTGGCCCTATTCAGGATGATTTTGTTTTGGTTTGTTTTTTTTTTAAAGATGGTACAAGAGCAGATCCTGAGGGCCTTCTATCTCTGATTCCCATTACAGTTTACATTTCACTCATTGGCAGACTGTCTCAGAAGTGTCCCAGGGTTTCCCCTTCAGATTTTAAAGCAGCAGAAAGCAAAACAGCATGACCTCTCTCTGGTCCTGGAGCTGCAGCTGTAATCAGAAGCTTTATGACGAAGTTCAGCTGGAAGAGCAAAGGAGAGGAAAAAAAAAAACAAAACGCAAACCAGAACAGGGGAATGCCATCAAAGTCTTTCAAAGCCAGAAATTCATTTTACCTTTGTCAATGGCTGTGGTTTTCAAGGATAAAGATCAAAGTGCTGACCGTGGGCAGAGCTCTGACGAATGCCGAGCTCAGCCTGTGGAAGGCTGGCATTAGTGCCACAGTTAGACTGTGTCTAGACGAGCACAGGGTGCTCGTGCCAGCTTTGGCAACACACGGCACCTGAGCGCTTGCATCAGAGCTGGAGCACAAAGACCAAGGCGTCCAAATTGCAGAGGGGAGAGAGCAATCAGACTCCAGCAGAGTGGAACTGGAGAAAGGAAGTTTAGGGAAGAAAAAGCACCAACCAACCATAAAGAAATAAAGCCCAAAAAACCAACCCATAAAAAACCCACCCCCAGAAAGACAGCTGAGATGCACCCCATCTTCCAGGTTTTTGCATTGTGATTAATGTACACAGAAAGTTTAGATAACTGGGGGAAAGTAATGCCAAATTTTTATCAATACAGATGAGCTGGCTTCATATTCCTCCAGCCCTTTCATGTGGAAATGAGACTGCATTTAATGGGGCCAAGCCCATGTTTGAAATAGCTCAGCTGGGATGTGTTTGTGGTGAGGGTTCAGGTGCCTGTGCAGAGAATCCTTCAGCTGGACCCTTCCTGGGGGCAGAGAGTGCCTCCAGCTTCCTACCTTTTCCTCTTCCTCCTGGGGAGGACAGAAAGCTCTTGCTCCATGGGATAAACACACACCAAGTCTGAGCTGATGGACTGTGCAAGGGACAAGGTGGGTTTGGCTGCTGAGGGGCCCTGGCCCTCAGGGTCCCCGTGTTCCTCCACATTCTCCCGCACAGACCCTTAAATACACCCCGCTGTCATGTGCCCAGGGAGGAGGTGGGTGAGTAGGGCAGTGCACACACACAGGTTCAGCAGCTCCTGTTACTGCACCTGGGGCCTGCACATGGCCGCTCTGGGGCTGCAGGCTGGGACACAGGAGAGAGGAGCCACGGCACCAATCCCTGCATGTGGCACCCTGTGCCTGGCTGAGCCTGCCACACAGGATGGGCACAGGGATGAGCTCTAGAACCACTGTGTGCTGCTGGACAGCCCCACCACCAGAGCATCTCAAAGCTCCCCAGGTCCTTTAAACCAACCATTTCTCCTCACAGTTACTCCGGCTTCCACCAGCCACAAGAAGATCAAAAGAAACTGCAGATTGATGTGGGCAAACATGATCTCCAGTGGATGAAGACAGACCAGAGGAAATATTTTCATAAAGCAGCTGGTTTCAGCTGTGCTTCACACCAGGGAGTGCTGCCCATTGACAGGAATACTGTGCAGGACTTGCTGGAAACAATGAGCTCAGAGACCGGTCATAGCTATTCTCAGTTCTGCTCCTGACTCACCTGCATGGCCTCGGGTGAGCTACTCACAGATTTGTGCCTTAGTTTACCCATTGGCAGTGGCAGAGATAGTAACAGTCTCGCAGAGTGGTGAGAAAATTAGTTAATTAATATTTGGAAAACAGTTTGTGCCTTGACGTCTTTGTGCCTTTGCTTACCCATCAGTAACATCAGAGATAATAACTGTCTCATGGAGAGGTACAAGGATTAATTAATTATTTGAAAAGCAGTTTGAGATTCTTGGATGAAAGGTCCTGTGTGAGTAAAACATATCATTAAAAACATCTCCTGGTCCTCTGTGAAGTTAAAATAAAGCTGGAGCTTCTTAGTCATTCAAATAATTAAACCATAAATACTGTTTATTTTAATCTTCCCTTTAAAAAAATAATCTAATCTAGGCAGTGATACCAGCCAAATAATGAAAAATGTTTCAAATTCAGGAGACCTATCAATTTGAAGAGCTCGATTCTTAATTGCTTTTTGATGTCTATCAGTGGAAAGTGAGAGCAATTGTATTTACTAATGCTGGGGCAGCTGGGAGGATGCCCACAGCTCCTCTGCCTGCACACTCTCCTGGGCACAGCAGCTGTAGCTGCACAGGGTTTCTCACACTCTCCTATTTGACTTGCTAACCTACAGGGAGGTGCAGAACAGCCCATCTTACAGGCATATGCCAAAGCCAGCACCCCCCAAAAAGGGGGATGCACTGAAACAGAGCTGCAGGAGCAACTTCTCCTCCCAGGAGTGGTGGCAAGGGGGCAATTGGCCCAGGAAAAGGCACCTTCAGCCCTCGATCCAGTCAGCCCTTTGCACCCCGGGCAGCTCGCACCGCTTGTCTCTCCAAAAACTCAGCACGGAGTGGGTCCTGCAAGTCAGCGCTGCCCTGCCTGCTCTGCACAGGTCCACAGGGAGAGAGCCCACAGCAGGAGAAGGGATGGAGTCTGTACTTAAAATCATCTTTTATTTAGAGAGGTACATGCTACATGTGGAAATCCCTCTTGGTCACTTCTCGGGGAACTTACTGTAAATTGGGGCATAGAACACATGCACTTGGTCCATGTATCTCTCTTTGTCTCTAGTTTTTGTGCACATTTTTGTTTCACAGAGTACATAGGTGAAGCAGAGGCTTGCAGGATCAAGTTTTCAATTGAAAGGAGCCTCTTTTAAGGTGTAACTTCTACTGGGAACCTGCTGTGCTGGCCACCCCAACCACCACCCCACAGAGCCTTCCCCCAGCTCAGAGGCTTTGTCTCACCCTTTCCATGGCCTCCCACTCCTCTCTGCCCATAGACGATTTTGCAGCAGTCACCAGTAGCCTGTGTGGGAATGTGGGGAGGAAGAAAGGATATAATTGCCTTCCTGAGCCCCAGCGCTTTCATTAGTTAAACATCCTCCCGTCTTTCCACGCTAGTCCAGCTTCTACTGAATTTTCATCAGGCCAGAAGAGGCCTTTAGGGCCATTTGAAAGCAACCATCAGATAAAAGCGATTGTCATCCTCCTTATGCGGCAGGCAGGGAAGCAGACACGGGCAGACTGGTCACACAGGAAGGAGAGAGAGGAGGGACCCGGTGACTCAGAGCTTTTGACTCCCAGCTGTCAGCTTGAGACGCCGCTCCAGCCAAGCGTAAAAGCACATGGTTATCTCTCAACTCATAAATAATCCCATTGATTTAAGCCATAAACTCCAGCATCCAGGCCTTCACCGTCTGACTACGCTCACCAAGAGTGGATAAAGAGGAGTACAGGTCTGGATATTCCTCTTGACATAGAGGAGTATTTTCAAATGGTACTGTCCCTGGTTCAGGTTTCTAAGAGAACCAGCAACGGGGATGAAGGGGTGGCTTGGTGCCCAGGATGAGGGGTCCCTCAGGGGTGGTGGAGAGCTCTCCACACGGGACATGAGTGGGCTCAGCACCTCCCTCGCAATTGCCCTGTTGGATGCATGTGTAGTGATGCTTGGTGACACTGACCTCGGTGGTGATTCCCCAGGCATGATGCCCAGGTGATGTGATCCCAGTTCCCAGGCTTTGCTGAAGTGAAAGGGGTGTTTGCATACAGGATGATACCCAGTGTCCTCTCCCAGCTGGGATTACCGAGTTCTTCATCCCTTTGCTCACACAGAATTGAGAAATGTCCTAGTTGTGAAGGACTCTCACTCACAAGCAGAGATGCCCTCAAAATTCAAAACCCAGTGCAGGGTGCAGTTCACTCCCCCACAGCTGCTTCTGGCTTTGACTTTCTAGAACAGGGCTGAGAGATCAGGGGAAGCAAGAAGTAAGCTCTGTTCTTGTTGCTGATGGGAGAGTGAGTAAAGACACCTAAATTATACATGGATGGTGTTGCTACCAGGTGGTTGAGCGTTGTTCCCTTCCATTATGCAAAGTAATAGCTTCACAGACAAAGTAGAGAAGACCAGAGATACCAGAGCTTTTGGGAAACATATCCCATAGCTGACTGAAAAGTGTGTTTTACCTTTATCTGCTGACATAGGATTTTAGCTGGATGTCTGCTGTTCAGCCCTTCTCCAGAGGGGAAAAGTGTCAGCCTGAGAAAGACTGAACCCAATGAAAATGGGGTCATTCTGTTAGCAATTTAAAGGGCAGGATTTGGGTTTTGCAGACTGGGAGAGGAGCTGGTGGTTTAAATAAAATGTTCAATAAACCTGGGCAAAGCCCATTTTGCTTCTATTTATGAGAAGCTTTCAGTTTGGTCCTTTGCAGCCTTGTGATGTCTCAGCTGCAGATGTGTGAGCTGAATGGACCAATCCCCACTGCCTAATATGTCCAAATATTCTTCCTGGTCTGCATCCATCTGCTGCCTCATGTCATTATGGCATGCTAACATGAAAACTGAAGGTGTGAATGGAAAGCTACTTCTGCTGGCTTTAGCTCACGACAGCTCAGATATGGGTGCAATGCTCCCTCGGACACTGTGGGAGGCTCAGCGTGCGCTGAAGCAGTGCTGGCACACATTTCTGGGGCTGAGGCTTCCTGGGGGGCTCCAAGATATAAAAATAGGCCAGGCTTCCCTTATGGCTTCCCAATAACTGAAATTCAACTGATTAAACCCCAGTTAGGAAGAGTGGCCCTTGTCCTCACTCGGAGCTGTGGGGTCTCAGCTCTTGGGCTGGTTTCTGAACCAGTTCCCTCTGAGATAAGAAGTTCTTTAAGAATCAGTGGCCAATATTGGATCAAATTCATCCACTCACACTTGGTTGCAGGTTCCCCTAGTACAGATGCTGGAGTTTATAATCTGCATTTAATTTCCCCCTCTTTCATTTCCCCCCAGGAATACAAGGGGAAACAAAACCAGGAAAGGACAGAAAGGATGGAGGAGCCCCACTTGTGCCTGGCTGCTGGGGACTTGGCAGTCTGACTCCTGCTCCAAGCCCTTCCTTCAGACTTCTGCGTGACCTCAGGTAAACTGCACCACAGCTTCCCCATTGCTCAGAAATAGTTAAACACACCATTCATTCCATAGCATTTACAAACCAACAGGTGGGAAGCATCACCTTGGAGACAGGCACCTGTAAAATTGCTTACTAAGGTATGTGCTCCCAAATTCAAGGCATGGAAAACCCAAGGGTTTCATAACAAAATGTGGAAAACCCCCAACAAATATTCCAATGCTCCCTTTCAGGCCACACCCCAAAAGTAAGAGAGACTATAATGGACAAATCCTCCTCTGGCAGGGGGCCAGAGCCAGAGCACCTCTTGCCCAGTCCCAACCCACTTCACCCCATGCAAAATTCCTGCAGGAGCAGGCTGGCACAACACAGACACTCCATGGCATTGTCCCTTTGCTCATGGCAGCAATGCCAGCTCATGGTTAGCGTCTCGGTGTCTGGCCAAAGCACATGGCAGACGGCTGTCTGAACCTGGGACCTGGGAAAATGGGGATAACATCAGGAAAAAACAAAAACATCTTACGTACCTACTGCTCCCATCTCATCCCGCTCTGGGAGAAGCCTCCTTGCCGTGGACTGAGTCAGCGCCCGGTCTTGTGGTCCCTCAGCTCTCCATGGAGCTGCTGCCTGCTCCAGGCTTGGGGCTCTTGGCACATGGCATTCCACGTGCTGTGTCCCATCTGCTGCTACAGCCAGCACTGGGAGCAGTGGCGTGGTTATTTCCACCCTGTTTGGGCTGGTTTGGCCCACCTGTGTGTGTGAATGCAGCTGCCCAGCGGGTCAGGATGGAGCAACAGCCCCTATCCCTACCCTTTGAAAAATCTCCCCAGATGTTCATGGGATCTTAGGTTACCACAAAGTATCTGCCTGGATCTGGGCTTTGATTCTCCACTCTGAAGCTTTATTCCAGGCTGGCTGGGGCAGTGCCTCTCCCTCAGAGACCACAACTGACAGTTCTCCTCTCAGGGAGAGGGAGGAATGGGGCAGTGGTTGCATTTTGAGGGTGGGGAGAGGGAAAGGCTGTTTGAGGCCATGGGACAGCTGCAGGGCTGGTGAGGATGATCAGGAATCGCCTTCTTTCTCCTTCTCTGGGTGGGATGGTGAGGTGGATGTCTCACCTCTGCCAGCTGTAACAAACATGGGGGGCTGAGCTCCAGCGTAGATGTGTCACCTCCCCCACCTGCTCCGCTGGTGAGAGTGGCTTCATTCTGCAAAATAAGCACAGACAGAGAAGCTGAAATTGCCAAGTGGGAATTCAGTTTGTGTTCACGCTGAGAACTGGCCAAAGAAGGAGAAAACATCCATCTCAGGAGGGTTTTCAAGATTTGGACCCTTGGCTTCACGTTTTGGTATGTTCAAACATGATCTGTCAACTCCCATCAAGGGAAACAAGAGGAAGAACAAACAACCCAGTAGAGTCTGCTAAAGTCAGGGCTGCCATGGCTAGAAAGTTCATGAAGCACATGGCTAAAAATAGATTGGTCTGAACTCATGATGTGAACACAAATCCACACTCCACAACTGGATATTGTGGGGTTCCTTTCTCTCTTGCTGTGCTAAATCCTGGAGCATTAGGAAGTGAAATGCAAAAACAGCTCTTAAAAGCAATAATAATCCCCCTATCAAAATTAAAGCTCAGCTATGCAACTTCCACGTTCCTCAGCCTTTTATTTGTGTTTGAGAAAATTTATGGTAAGGATTTTACTTACCTGAGCTTTGGTTGTCTCCAATATTAGTAGGCCGCAAATGAATTGAGTGGATGATGCAAAAATGAGTGCCAATAAAATATTTACACCAATTTTTCATTCTGTGTGAAACTTCTTTTATATATATGCATATACGTAATACTATAAATAATAGAAATTATGCTCATATTTTGTACTAGGGATGTAAACACTGGTCCCAACAGCAGTGGCAAATGAACCACTCACATTTTCTGATTGCATAATTTGCCTAGAGGATGGACACATAATTACACTATAATTAAGTATAATAAACAGAGAAAATGATTTGAGAAGGAAAAATTATCACAGCCTCAACCACATCAGCCAGAAGCTCTCTTCTAATTAAGTTATTTTACTAAACAAAATGTTTTTAAGGTGGGTCTGCTTTGAAATTGTACATTATAGACCATGTAATGCAATGTACTTAATAAGTAAAACACGGCTTGTGTATGGACAGATGTTATCTGATAGGACTCATGAAACACACAACCACTGGGTCCAGCCCAGCCAGGTGCTGAGTCCCTCACAGCCCCGGTCCAGGGAGCAGACCCTGAGTGCTGCTCTGGGAAATTGCAGCCTTTCATTTGCACTCCCTCATGGGCTCATAGTATATTACTTGTTTGTTTGGGTTTCTTTCTGATTTAAGGCAGAAATGAGAGCAGCAGGTAATTCTGATGCTGTCATCCTGTAATGATACAGGGGAGGCAAAGGACAAGAAAGAGGCTGCTCAAGCTGGCCCAGATAGCTCCTGGTGTTTGGAGTTGAGTCTTGAAGCATTACTCCCTTTCAAAAGCTTTACCCTCACTGATGGGGCTCAGTGCTTGACAAAATGAGAAGATGGGAGCTGTCTCTAATGTTGCTGTGGCTGAAGGAATCCAAATCAGTGGTTTCTGAACTACAGGACTCAGGAGAATCCCCTAATCTGCTCCTGTACATGGCAAAGGCCACTGGACACCCTCCAGCTCACTCCTCTTATAACTACAGCTTATTTTTTCAAACACTTGCCCCCAGCCACTCAGGGACTGCAGGAGCTCTTAGTAGAGCCTTGGAGCGTTACTCTGCAGGAAGCTACTGCTCCTGTTCCCCACCACCACAAAAAGTAAAACGTGTTCAGCTTCAAGTTTCAGCCAGAAGATGTCTGGATACATCTGCCTCATTTCCACATTTGCCTTCCTCTCGTGAGTACCTGGAGATTGCGATCAAGCCTCTCTTCAAGCCTCTCTCCTGTAAGCTCATTGCTACCTGATACCAATCTCTGCTGGTTTCCTGGCTCTTCAAGGCTCCTACAGCCTTTGCAATGTTCTTTGGGAAGATCTCTGTGTATCAGCAACCTGATTTCTTAACTATTCACTCCCTTCTTCAGTTCCTGAGTCACTTGTAATATTTACTTGCAATGATTCAGGTTTTCTTTCAGGTCATTGTAAGAAACAGCATAACTTCAGTAGCACAGCCTGTTGGTACCTGCTTGGGATGAGATCTAAGAAGGGACTTGCATCCATAGGAGAAAATGTCCCTGGACAAGGCCAGGTGGGATGGGGCCCCAATCTAGTGGGTGACATCCCTGCTCATGGCAGGTTGGAAGGTTGGAAGCAGATGATCTTTAGGGTCCCTTCCAACCCAACCCATTCTATTCTATGATTCTGAGGACAATCCACAGGAACAAGAAACTGTGCCCTAAAATATCAGTTGTGCACAGCAGCACAAGGTCCTTGAATTGAAACATGATGTTCAAGGTCCTTGAACATCATGTTGTGAGAACATCTCCGAATGCCCAGTGAAGGTCTTTCTCCAGCTCCGCCTGCTGCTCACCAGGGTAACAGAGAGCAGTGTGGTGGTCAAGAGGAATCTTCTCTTGTTTGGAGTTTTCCACTCGTAAGTATTTGCAGAGCTCTGAACCACAAAGTGCTGTGGGTTATTGATGGATTGCTGATGTGTGTGGCTACAGGGTGCCCCAGGGTCTGTATCTTCCTCATGCATGCTTCAGCTTCTCTCCCCATCTCAAGCACTCTCAGGTGAGTGGTGACCTGGTTTCAACGAGGAGCTGCCATGACAAATCACGTGGCAGTCACAGGCATTGCAAACTCAAGCCAAAGAGTCATTCTCAGATGCTTGGCAAACGCCAGACCACAGAAACTCAATGTGTCATAAGATTCCACTTGGTCCCATAATGATGGGTGGGAAAAAGGAGGAGGATTATCCGTAGACCTCAAAGTGTTTTACAAAGGGAGACAAATGCTGCTATTCCCATTTATTGGATAGGGCAACGGCAAGCTGAGACTTGCACGAAGTCACCCAAATTATCAGCCAGAAAACTGCCACTGAGACCCATGTTCTGGTCTAAACAGGTTCTCAGACTGCCCTCATCACTGGGATATCTGAGTACCCTCCAGTAGCACATGAGAATTCGGGCATGTCCACGCTGGCCAATGCGAACAGCTGCCTGTCCATCCAGCCCCCTTCCCAGCCAACTGGACACCAGCCACCTCCAGGTGGAATGTAGCCACATTCACACCATCCTGAGCCCGGATGCACAAATCCCACCACAAGCTGGGGTGAAAGCTCAACCCACCCCCACCCTAACTCAGCTCTGTGGCTTCCAGGGTGCAGCTTGGTTATGGGGCACGGACAAAGCAGATGCGAGACTATCTCTGAGAGCAGACAGACATTTCCTTATCCTAAATCCAGTTTCATCATCTGTAGTGCCCTTCAGAGGATGTCCTTGTGCTTTAGTTCCCACTGAGACATGGAGACAGAGCACAAACGTGCTGGTTATCTGGTCATGGCTCCTTGGAGGAGAGATTTGGAAGATGACACTTAGACAGGGATATATGGATACACCACCATAAAAAAAAAAAAAAAAGAAAACATCCCAAATATATTTAGTAAGTCAGGAAAAAGGAAAGAGAAGGAGGGCATCTCTAAACTCAGGATCTGTCATAAGCAAGAGTACTAAAAAATAGGTAACTTAATGACCTGAAGGAAGACTAGCTATTATTACAGGGCATTATACTGGCAAAGTTCCTGTACACCACAACAATAACTCTCTCCAGACTTCCCTTCCAAAGCATGAGGAAACACCAGTGCATTTAGCCTCAATTCCCTGGCAGACAGCACCACTTCCTTGTGAGAGCTGACACAGCCATGGGAAGGCTGTTCTTTGCAGCAGCTACAAAAGCCCTGTGTGACCCAGCAGGTCTGATGTGGAGCTGAAGAAATGAGTCCTGCTCCAAGGAAGCTAAAAATCCCAAGGTGCCCTGAGAGCTCATCCTGGACTACTCATGCTCCCAGGTTTAGAAATCCTTTGAGGGTTGCTGAGTTCACATGAACCACTCCCAGCTCTGGAAGTCCAGCTCTGCTCACCTTGACTTTGTGTTTCTCCCCGGGCACCCACATCCATCATCTGCCAGCAACGGGCCATTGGGCAAGGTGGGCTTTGCTCTGATGCTCTTCCCTGTTTCTGGATCCAGATCCCTGCTGTCAAGGATGGTGGCTTCACTAACTCATCCCCCTTCTCCTGGGGCAAGCAGGGCAGCACGTGCTTCTCTGCAGCTTTGCATTTGTTGGACTTCTGTGCAAAGTCCTGAGTGAACGTACAACTCGTGCCTGTGCAGAGAGGGCACGGGCGCTGCTGGAACAACGGACCTGGTTAACTTGGCCACAATCATCCAGGAAGTTTGTGGCAGAGCTGCAAATAAAATCCAGACCTTTTGCCTTTTGGGACTGTGTCTTCACAACAACACTGCTCTTCCTCTGGGCATCTGGGCTTGTTGTCTTACTGGGACGAGCTACTCAGCAAGTCTCCTTAAAGGGAAAGAGCCACGCTTTCATTCTTTAGAAAAAAAAGACACCACCTACATCGGAAAACCCCATAGATTCTTGCAATTATTGCCACGCATGGACAGCTTTCCCTCCCTTTGTGATCTTTACCACTTCCTCACCATATGGAAAAGGCCTGATCCTGATGAAAATAGTCATGGTTCCAGAAACGCCACCCAGACAATGTTGATTTACCTCCACAAAGGATGTGGCCCAGTGCTTTTGGCCAGACTTTCCTGCAGGCAGCCAGTCCCATCCCTGCCTCCTCCACCCAGAAGGCTGGGGAAGTCAAGTGACAAAAACTCTGCTCAGCTTCACCTGGCCCACCCAGGGAACAGCTATTTCTGTACAGACACGGAAAACCCAAGCCTTGTCCCTTTAATTTAACATCTCATGCATGTTGCTAAACCTAATTTGAAAAAAAAAAACAACAAAAAAACCCCAACCTGAAAATAGCATTAAAGGAAGCAGAGGATTTGAACTGCACTATATTTTTAAGATAGTCTTTCTGGAAAACACTGTATTTAAAAAATACCCCTTCTACCATGAGGTTTCTGAAACTATAGAGCCATCCCAAGCTCCTCTGAGATAAGGCTTGTAATTAGGAACTGAGTAATGACAATTGGCTTTGTATTAAGAGGCAATGCGTCTGTCTCATATTGCCCCCACTCCAGAGGGCTTTGGGGCTATTTGTGCTGGAAATTAAAGCTAAGAGCAGTGATGATGAAGGTGGCTCACCTTCCATGCCTGACAGAAGGATGGTATCTCAGGGTACAAATCTCCCAGAGGCTTTGGAGGGAAAAAACACCACTTTTGAGAATTTAAGGTCCCCTGTCTCCCACACCTGCAGCACTGTTGATTTAAGGCCTGCAGCCTGACATGTTTGGGAGAGCAGCTGCTGAGCTGTGGTGGGCAGAGGCTGAACACTGCACCCTCCTCTTAAGTGAAGTGATACCAGCTCAAGACTATTCTAACAATAAGATCTCATTCCTTCATACTCACTTGACATATTCCTATTAAAGGGATGGAAAAACCAGTGAAACAGAAGTTTCTGTGGTGGTTTTATGCCAGGCATAAATATCTATGTTGGAGCCTTTCAGGCCTCTTTGCATTCCCAGAGCAAGGACCAGATCTGACTTTGGATTTTTTAATTTTCTTCCAATTTGCTGGCGTGAAATCTGACAGCCAGGCAGATGTGCCTGCCTTGATCTTTGGTGTGGATCTCCTGTTGCACTCCCCTCTGTCTTCCCATGCCTCAACAGGGGAAAGTAAAATTGCTGTCCAGAACCATTAATCACAGCATCTCAGGTCTGCAAATTCTCAGGAGTTTCCTCCTGGAGCTCTGGAAGACTCTGACCCAATGTCAAAACTGGGTATAAAGCCCATATGCATAAGGGGGGCACACATGCTTGGAGCATCTGCATAAACATATGGCAGTTCCACATCCCACTCACCAGCTTCCTGGGCTGAACACACAGAAGTGCAGGCTTTGTGAGAACCAGCAGTTTCTGAGCCCTGGGGTTCTGCCTCTCGTCCCTGAAGCACAATCCTTCCTTGGCTCTCTGAGAGATACCACTGCCCTCCTAATCTGGCAGTTCTTGCACGGAGTCTTTCTGGATCCTTACTCTTCCATAGCCTTTTTTGCAGGTGAAGCTCCTCTCTGGCTGCCCTGACAATCTCTTTCCTCACCTTCCCATTGCAAACAGAGGTGTTGTGTTATCTCTGCTTAATCCCAAATGCTGAAAAGAACCATTTCCAGGATCAGTAACAACACTTCCCGTATCGTGGGACTGTGCTGGGCTGCTAATCTGCAGAGCTCATTGCAAATTTTTCCAGCTAAAACTTTTGTTTAATGAAAGATGTTTTGCCAAAGGAGCCGTTTTCCTTAAATATATTTCTTTGAAGCAGAACTTCTAAAACTTCTGGCTGTTGTTTCTGACAACGATATCATTTTTCCTGTCTTATCAACATTTTCTGTGCAAACACACCCACCTATCAGCATGTTTTCCATGTTAGCAACCAAACGTGAGTCCAACATTCCTTCTGCTACTGCTGAGAAAACAACAAACCACATAGAAAGGATTTAAACAAATCATGTAGGTGTGGAGAGACCCTTCTGTGTCATTCTGTGCCTGTGCCACTCATGGGGCACATCAGTTTAAACTCTTAGAAACCCCCAGAGACGGAGATCTCTGCATCATCAGTTCCAGCATCTCCCTCTCTTTATGGATACAGCTTTCCCAAGCTCTCACCTCCTCTGTTTTGCTGACAATTAAACCAAGTGGGTCTTGTCCTTCCCCATGCAAATAGACCCATGACCACTGGACTCTTTTAGCAGACCCCTTTCAGCTACTGTCTTCACACGTGAAGCCTCTCATAGCTCTCCTCAGTCTTTTCTAGACTAAACAAATCCAATTTAAGAAATAATTCCTTACAGGTCATGTTTTGTGAAACCTCTTATCAGTCCTGTTGTCCTCCTCCAGACTTCCTCTGGAGTTTACATCTTATTTGAAGTCTGGAGTGTGGATCTGAGGCCTGGACCTCTCCAGCACCATGAGGATCTCCATACAGAGGGTGCTCTTAATATCCCTTCTAATAACAAGTATCTTTCTGGCCACAGCATCACATGATAGACTTAGACTGGAGCTTGTCCTCCTACCAGCTCCCCTGGCACAGTGCCGGGACCTTGACCTGATTCCTTATGCGTATTTTTATTATGCACTTCCTTTTTTCGACTAGGGTTATTTCTAAAGTGTATTCATTAACATTTAAGAACATTTAAGATCAATCCTCCTCCCAAAGTTGAGCCTATTGTCTTGGTTTAACCTACTGCTCCACCATCCAGTTAAGAGAGAATTAAATGAACCATGAGCAGCACAGGCTTCCGTGGATGGTCCTCTCACTTTGACTGTGAATCACGCCTGCCTAATCCTCAAGGGTGTTATTCCAACTGATGGCTGAAAAATAGCAATTATGCTGATAGGTATCATTTCTGATACCAAGAGCAGTCTAAAGAAGCCTGAAGCCATGAGTGATACCAGTGAATAATAGGTGAATCCCTGCTCATCCCCTGTACTGAGAAACAGGCTTGAGCACCAAACCCTGAAACTACACTCTCTCCTTTTTTTTTTACAAGAGGACAGCAGCAAAGCTGGATTATTCATGGCTGTGAAAGCAGGATGGGCACATCAGTATGCCCCTAAAGCCAAGATGATGAGCTAACCAACTTTGTATTGTTAGAAGAGTCCCCACCTACACTTTCACACAAAGGGCCGATTAGCTCATGCAAAACTCTGGGAGGATGCCATCTTTCATCGTTACCAGAAGATGCTTAATATATGTTAAGTTGCCAACAATTAAGTGTTTGTGTGTGTGTACACACAGCCCTGGAGCGGCACACCATGCTGGGGCAGAGCCCTGTGCTGGGCACAGAGTCCGCAGTGCCCGGGGTCCTTGCACCACTCCTGCAATGTCCTGCTGCAAGGGAGCCATGAACACTCCATGGTTCGAGTCACTGATGGAAATACTGAGTGCACTAAAACACACAGGAATGAGGATGTGAAGCATCACCGCCCCACGGCACAGAACTTCTCTCAAAACCACTGGGTCTACGTTGCTGCCAGGGTCACCTCTATGAGAAGTGCTGCGTGGTCCAAAAGGGAAATGAGCAGGTAGGAGGAACTGGGAAGAAGAGTCCTTTGAGGTAACACATCCCCCTCTTCCTCCATTGGTGAAGCCGTGCTGTTCAGAGGAACAGATGCACTAAGGCTGCACAGAGCCCATCGTTTGTGAACCACCAACAATGTACTTGTCCACTTTCAATGTTCTCACAGTACAAACAGCTAGAACAATCTCTTTATGTCACAGATCTTATGCCACAGAAGGACACAAACAAGAATCGAAGGAAGAAATCCTCTCCAGTATGAGAAAACAGAAAAGTCAGTGATACAGTTGCTATGTTCCAATGGCATACCTTATCCTCAGTTAACATAGGAAGTAATGTCTTCTCACTGTATCTGTGCTCTTCTTCTGTGGTCCTTGTTGAAGATTTATAGGATGTCAGGAATGCCCTATGCTCCCCATTAGCTTAACAGTTACCTGGAAAACAAAGTGACCAGAAAAGTCATGCACAGAAATGCACTTTTGACTAACATATAACAATGTATATCTCCTTGATATATTTTCTGACTACAGCCTGAAAGCAGCAGCAGACACAGGAATGCATCACAAAAATGGTTGCTTGCAAATAGGAGAGCTTTTTTTTGTCTTACTTATACAGGGAGACAGCAGTTATTGCATATAGAGGATTTTTCCACCTGGACCACCTGTATTCTAAGGAGTGGATGCTGAGGATGTGTCACCTGCATCTCCTCTTCCCAGGGATGTTGGGAAAATCAAGCCCCTAGGGAACTCCCTGTAAACTCACGCCCTACAGCTTGTGGGGAAGAATTATCCCAGAATAACTTTGGTCTGTTTCTGACAAAGAGTAACTGGCTGAATCCCAAATGATTACATCCCTGTAGAACCTTGCAGCAGTTATGGCTCCGGGAGCTGGGCTCCAGCACAGCCCATTCACCCAGTGGGATCTCCCAGTCCCGAGCCCACCGTGGTTCCTCTTTCAGACCTCTCCATCGCTGTGTGTTCACAGCAGATGCACCAAGTGAGGCAAAGAGGGAGTTTGTGGAGGCAGGCAGCTCCCTCTGCTTCCTCAGGCCACTGCTTGCACTTAACAGAGCATTTTTACTCTGTGCAAGTCTTTGCACCAAATGACTTTGTCCTAATCACTGCACTGCCTCTGTTATCGCCCGCACAAACATTCCCTTCGGATCAACATACCAGCTGGGCCAGGAATCACACAATTGCTGTTTTGCTTTCCACTGCCTTATCTAAATCCAGTTACTGCTCAAAATGAGACTAAGTCAACAGACTTAATTGAATGAAAAGGCTGTGAGACAACCTGGAGATTTGTGGCTGTGTGTGTCCATGCAGGAGTTAATCACTGCACAAACACTTGGCCACAAATGGAGCTGGGCTGAGCGGGATCGGTTTCTCCTCAGCCTGGAAGCTCCCGACACGCCAGGGTTGTGCGAGGCATTGTTGGGGCTGGCAGGAGGATTTAGACAGCACCACAAACAATGTACCACCATGGAGAAAAGCTAGGGATGGACAATGGAGCAGCCCATCAGCAAACACTTCTGCTTGCTGCCTAGATTAGGAGATAGCAGAGATCCCAGAGCAATGGCCAAAAATAATTGCTCCCCTGTAATCGTTGCTGTCCAGATATGTGAAATAGCCCTGGGAAACCCACTGGGAGCAGCAGGTTGCTTGATGTCCTTAGCTCTTGCCGGGGAGGCAGCTGCCAGACTCCGGATGTCCCCAGTGGTCAGCTCTCGCAGGCATCACAGGATTTTCCAGGCTGTACAGCCATGGCATTCCTTCTGCGGTTCAGGAGAGAAAGGTCCAAATGAAACATGTGGGAACAGCCACGCTGCTCAGACCCTTGCTCCACCTCACTTCTCCTCCTGTCTTCAATGGAGACCATGAACAGACTCTATGGAAAGACCATTAAACCTGAACTGGGCCGTAGCAAGGATTCAGCCCCCACTGTGACAGTGCCGCACAAGGCTTCTCCAGGGCTGCAGGAGGAAAAGGACACAGCCTTACCCTGCAGTTACAGCCTGCCCTGGCAAAATCTGTGCCTCTCCTTTTCCTACCACCTGCTCGGCTCAGAGGCCCCGCGTTGGCATCCGGTGCTGCTGCTGTCCAGGGAGGCTGCAGTGGGAATGTTCAGGTTCATGCCAATGGTTCATCTTGGCCACTGCCTGAAGGGAGTCTGAGGCTGCAAACCTCCTAAAATATACATTAAATATCTTCTAATACAACATGACTCACTACTTTCCTGGCTGGGAGGACTCTCTCGGGTGATGGAGAACCTGAATCAAGTTCTTCAGTAGGCAGTGACGGCCTGATGGACATCTCAAGGAGACTTTGCCATGAGCCATGTAGAGACAGAGCCATTTTAGCGGGGGGGGCTGAACATGGATTTTGGCTGAGAAGCTCATCCCATTTTCCAGAGAGGGACCATGCCTAGCATGGGCCACCCACTTGTCACCACACGCTGGCTTGGGGCCAGGACATTTGGCTGCAGAAAGAAAAGAGGGCAGTGACCCAGCTAGATCCTTCCTCCCAAAAGGAGTTCTTGCCCTTTGGCGTGCCACACGAGCAGACAGCACAACTTTTCCAGCAAAGTCAGGAAGGATGGGAAGGCTGATGAGCTTTGTGCTCAGGTGCACATGGCCAGAGTGCTACGCAATGTCAAAAGAAACGGCTGCTGAATGCCCAGGATTCGGGATACAACAATAACACACAGCACTATATTTCATTCTTTTAACAAGTGCTGAATATGCAAAGGCTCCTTTCCCAGCTTCTGTCTTCGTCTTGGAAGCTGGGAAAGAGCTGTGTGTATAATTATTTTCAGATGCCATTCACTTTATTGATTATCTGAGTAGGATGCACAAATAATGGCAGGTAATGCCAGAGCAGAGGTCGAATGAAGCTCACTCCCTTTTGCGAAAAGCTGAAAGAAACCCACCGTGTGAATGGGTCATTGAAAACAGCCTGGGATATATTCCCTATAGTCATTCCAAAAGTTCAAGGCCAGGGGAAAAAAAAGGAAAAAAAAAAAGAAGCTGTCTCTGTATTCACTAAACTTCTAATATCTGAAAGCGCTTAAAAAAACACTCACACTTCTTTTCATACACTCATGGAAAAACACACTAAGCTTTTGACTCGATGGTTTTGTTTTTCCAGCAAGTCCCTTCCAGGCTCCACGCGCCCTCTAACAGTCACGTCTGCTGGGTGAGCTGACAAACTCGAGAGGAGCTCTCTGTGATTTTGCCACATCGGGTTTCAAGTATCAGCTTGCTGGAAGTGCGGCGGAGAGGGAGGAGGGAGGGAAGTGGTGCGAGCTTTGCCAGCACACCTGCACAAGCTTTGGGCTCTCCTGGACACTCTGTGTGCTAATGATGTATAACCTGCAGAGCCTGGCAACTCGCTCGCTGAAGACTCTACCAGACACGCTGTGCATGCCTCTGATTCCTAATTTCTTAAAACAAGTAAGAAACTGCCCCCCACTCCCAGCCCCGTGATGCAGGTAAATGCCCAGGATGGAAACCGAGTGTGCTCAGCTGGGCAGAGCTTCTACCAAGGCAAGGAACAAATGACAATTTAATTATGGTGCTTTAGGTCTATGTAATTCCTCTTATAAAGCAAAAGGGAGGCAAAAACTGAAAGAGAGACAGAGTTCATTTCAACTCCAATGTTCTGCTAATTTCTCTTTTCACTATTAGAGATGCATCTGGATCCTATTTCTAATCCACTCTCAAATTTGCCCAAATTAAAATCCCAGATCACTGCTGTGTTTTCAAGTTGAAGTGTGCGTAGTAGCCAAGGTTTATATTGCAATTTCTGGAGTTATGGAATGATGAGCTCCAAAAGCGGAAAGTCTGTTGTATGCCTGAGTCCTGGGGAAAAAAAACCTGGTTGGCATCAGTGTTATTTGGAATTGGAGCCCATGTGTAGAACAAATAGCCCTGAAGTTCAAACACAGCTACATTTTACATGTGGTTCTGCCCACGGGAGCTGGTCAATGTGGAAGAGCAAAGGCTGCCATGCCGGAGATGTAGGAATTGGAAGTGCGATTCAAATTATAAAGCCTGGACATTTTTCAACTTTCCCCGGACATTTAGAAGTTCCCCCATTAGTTTGGGGCTTATTTTAATACGAAATTCACTTTCTGACTAAAACAGCACTTGCTTTGAAATACCTGTACTTTCTCTACTGCTCCCCGAATCCCAGTCCAGCATCCTGCTTATGTCTAAATCCAGTGGTCTCGTTACACTGGAAACACCATAGCTCTCATGGAGTTATGAATCCCCATATTCTCTGGGCTTTCATCTCTGCCATGACAATTCCCAGCCTCTGCCAGGTGAAGCCAGCCAGCCAATATTTATGGAAAATGAACAGACTAATCATTTCCAATAGCGAGCCATGATTATGATATAATTACAGCAGTTTACACTGACATCCAAGTGGACAGATATGAGCCAAAAAATTGGAGTAATGGCTCCACCCATCTACCACCCAAATGTAAACAAGCAAGCATGGTTAAAAAGAGGACGGGAAGTCAGGCCTGGGGCGTTCTCCTTCAGCTGTGTTACGGTGGGATAGCCAAACTTCCACACAACCTTCCTGCCAGGCAATTCATCCGGCCCTAAACTGACCTTACCTCACCCAGAAAGTACAGCGGCTTCTCTCAGTATCAGCTTCTTTTTAAACAGGGCTAGAAGTGCACTACTGTCAATAAGAGCAAGAGATACTATTTTGGAGACTGGGTGTTGCAGGGTCATGATTTAAACCTGTTGACTACCTACAATGCAGCTCAGCCCAAGCCATGGTTGATCCTGGTGTTGTGTGTACATGTGGGCAGGGAAACAGCTGCAGGGGGGAAGGGAGTTCTGAGAAGAGCCCTGAAGTTACCCTTAAAACTTTCTTCCTTGCCCCTCTCCAAGTTGGCCTAAATTCAACTAAATTAAAGTATTCCCCAAATTACATTTCCAGTAAATTCGCAACCCTGAACAAACCAGCATCTGCTGTTTGTTGAGGCATCTTCGTGGTTGATCCATTCCTCCTGGTACCATCACCTGGAGAAAAAGGATGCTGCTCAGCTTCCAGTTCCCACTCCTAACCATGAGACCAGCTTGGCCTAAGCATGGCCTGTGCCTGCATCTCTGGATACCACAAGCCTCCTCAAAGGGACTGGCTCAGAGGAGGGAGCTCTCGCGGAGCCTTGGGCAGTTCATACCAGTGAGGGTCTGGCCTGTGAACACTTGCACCTGCAGAGCGAGGACAAATACAGGCCCATGCTCCGAAGCGTGGTGAGTTCCAGCCTCCTAAGCCATACGAAATCCCACTTCCTCTCCACTTGTGCTAAATGTAAAAACAGAAACAAAGACGCACACCTAAATAAACAGAAAAGCAGAGAGCAGAAGGGGAGGGAGGCCTTGGTGCACGCCAACTAGTACAGAGAGATGTTTTCTATTTGCGGTCCTCCGTGTCAGACCTTGCCATGTCACGTGGACCAGAATGTGAGTGGGAGACTTGTTGGACACACTGGCTTTACAAATGTCTCACAATTGCAGAAACACCTGCTTTATATTATTTTTTGCTGGTCCACAACAAAATTCTTCCCTGGTCAACAGTTCTCAGCAGACCTGCTTTCTTCCTTCTCTGTGGATGGCTCGAATCACTGGTTTCTAAATCCTGGGCCACCACAAGATCACACTGAAACCTCCTTGAGTAGGAGGGTACATCAGAAGGCAGAAAGGCCAGTTCTGCTCAGAATTATGCCAAATGTTGGCTAGAGGACCAAACCTGCATGAGGCTGCTCATGGCCAGGTGGGGGGAGCGGGCAGAGAGGTTACCCAGCCCAAAGGGACCTGTCTGTCAGACCCATCTGTTTTCAGCATGAACCCCCCCCGGCCCACACCTCTGCAACTCACACCACTCCAGCCACCGCGAGTTATTGCTCTTGGTCTCCACTGCTTCCTGAGAAGCTGGAATGGGTCTGAGGCAGCATCCAATGAAACCAAAGGGAGCCTTTCCATTAACTCAATGGGCTCTGGATCAGGCCCAACATCTGTTTGGCCCTCTCTGTACACAGCACAGCCAATTTATTCTTTATCCATTCCCGGGCCTCTCTCTCCAATAGCATCCATATTTTTCCTACTTATGGTTGTCATTAGCCCCACTAAGCACCACCCCAAGAAGGAGACTGCCTGTGCCCCTTTGGCAGCCGATCCCCTGGAGTGGCACAGCGATGAGTGCTGCCCCAACCCCTTATCATTTCAGCAAGGCCCTCCTCTCTCCTTGTTCAGGTTTCAAGCACATCCCTTTGAGCTGCCAAGCTCTTCCTACTCTCCCCTTCCCACCAAGTAATGCCCTAGTTGTGCCTTCTCTTCTACTGAAAACCTGATGAAGAATCAGTGCCAAAACCAAACGACAAGGTCCAAAAGCCTGTAAGGCACCTGAAGAGCACTGCCAGAGCAGGGACAGCCTCTCTGAACAGACGTTTCCACCTTGGTTGACGACAGCCCAGGCAATGGGTTCCCTAGAGATCTGGAGTATGAGGGAGAACAGCCAACACTCAGGTCCTTTATCGTCTATTGGAGTCCAGGGCTGCAGTAAGAGACCAAGCAACAATTCTTCAAACTGGCTGTATCAGACCACAGAATATCTCATGTTGGGCAGGACCAATAAAGTTCATTGAGTCCAACTCCCCTCCTCCTCACAGGACTATTTAAAACTAAACCATACGACTACAAGCATCATCCAGACACTCCTTGAACTCTGACAGGCTTGGTGTTGTTACAGCTTCCCTGGGATTCTTTCCCCACCATCTCCATATCTCCTCACGTGTGAATTTATGTGTTGTGCCAGTTCACAGCACTTCAGTTTCCAACCATTCCCACCAAATTTGTAACTCATGTTGCAGAGACAATTATGGGACTGGGCACAAGTCTTTTCTTGGTCCCACAGTGACAGCAATGGTCTACAAGACATCATCCATTCACTGAGCAACACACAGGATTAATTTCTTTATGACTTTGCCGAGCCCTTGGATTCCAGGATCTTGTTTTCAACCGGCACACATGGATTCCCATGCTGTGACATGTATGTCATTGCTAAGCAGAGCAACAGCCTTTGCTCACAAGCCAAGCTGTTTCTTACAGCAGAAAAACAAGTCTCCAGTGCTAAGACTAGAGGTTCTTCCAGGCATGGAGCTGCAGATTCATTATGGGCATTGCCATTGCCTAAGTGAGAACCCCATGCAAAAATACCTCCCCAACATCCCCCCGAAATCACATGGTTTTGGAAATGGGAGCGTGTCGCCTGGGGCCAGATGTGGGGACTGGCAGGCTGCTGGCACTGTGCAGAGGCACATCTGCATGTCAGGCAGTTACTCATTCCTGCATACTTCCCTGATAAAATCTGGATTGCCTAAAGCTGGTATTTTCACTCCAGTTTCCTTATCAAGGTATTTACCACCTCCTGTCTGTGTCTTGCAGACTGAGGGTGTTAAATGCTCCCTTATTCTTTCCTTGTACAGGGAGCACGTGGGAGCTGGAGCTGCCATACAGGATGGGATTTCTAACCCCACCGGAGCAGTGTGTGGCTGCTGGCCTGGGCTCTGTGGGATCTCACCCTCTTTGTACCTGGGACGTTGCTCTGCTGATCCTCACTGTGTTCCTGCAGCTGGCAGGCTCCTTCCTGTGTTTTGGGGCGTTTATTGTGGTGTTTTCTGGTAGTCCCCGATCACATTTTAGAAGCTGTTGTGTCCTGTGCAGGGTTCTCTCCTGGTGTGGCTGTTGTACTGCTCTAGGAAGAGAAGGATAGCTTCGGATGAAATTATCTCAGGAATAACAGAAGCGTATATGGAAACGCAATATATGCACATAACATCTTTTTCTCTCTAAAGCAAAAAGCAGATCTCTGTCTCTTAAATATCAGTACTGAGATAGGCCCATGATCACAAAGGTACTTGGAATTTTGAGCAGTCCCGTTCCAAGATCACCCCACACCTCCTCCCCACCCATTGCTGATATCAATCACCTATTTTAGCTATCAGCTCTCCAACGCCCCTCTTCCTGTGGGAGAGCATCACCCTGAACCCTTCACAGGGTGTCCCTGAGGGCTCTGCTGATCGCCTCTGAGCGTCATAAAAGGGGAAAAAGAGGGACATGTTATGAAACACAGTATCCTAAAAAATTATTCATTTCCTTCAGGAAAAATACTACTGGTTTACTCATTGGGGAAACCTAAGCAACAGTTCTGTTTCAGTTTGGTTTCACAAACATGAGAAATATTTCATCAGTTTAAGAACAACATTTGTGGAGATTGATCAGCTGGGTTCACACTGCCTTGAGGGAGGATGTAATTCATTTTGGGATGCTGATTCTACAGACAAGGCTGTCCTCAGCCCCTCCTGTGAGCATTATGCTATAGGCATATAGCTTGTACCAGTCAGATTTAAAAGAAAGCTTTTCAGCTAAAGTCAAAAAGAATGAAATGAAATGCAACTTGATTTCAGAAATGCCACCAAGTTATTTTAGCTCAAAAAAAACCCCAGTGTAGAGCTTTACAGACTTTGTATAGAAAGATTTTCTTCTGGCATTTTTGCTCCATTTTTGAATTGGTGTTTGGGATGCAGAAAAAAAAAATCAGAACTATCACGTGGGGTAGATTCCTAATTTAAAATTTCTATCTTGCCACAGGCTGGCTGAAGGAAGTGAGCTCTCTCCAGCTGCCTTTCCTAGAGAACTGCCCAGCTGTTACCAGCTTGGGCAAACTTGTTGAAATCCCACCACTACACCTCCTGATACATGAAGTGCTCTTGGGATGCTGGACAATGCTTAATGAGAGCCAGGGAAAAGAGCTCTGCTTTAGTGTTGAACCCCTCTGCTGGCAGATGGAAGACTTGGATCTGAGGTTGTTGTCTCACCTGGCAGTGCCCAGTCTGGTGAGAGCCCTCTGAACCAGATGGGCAAAGCAAGCCCTGTCACTGGCAGCAGTCCAAGAGAGCCAGGCAGGGTTCACAGTTTGCTTTTTCCCCTCCCTTCGGTGTCTGGACAAGCCAACACCGAAATCAGAGAGAGGGCTGCTATCAGTGGTGGCATTAATTGGGCACCAATTGCAACGAAGACAGGATGAAAACGATGCTGCTTGGGACTGTATCCTGCATCCAAGCTCTAACTTCCTTTGGATCCTCCCTCCTGCTGGTATTAAGTCTAGCTAGGCTAAAACCAGCTCTAGACGTGGCCACTCTACCTGCGATTTCTCCTCAGACTCTCTCAGGAGCTGCAATATTTTGGAGGTGTCATGCACCTGCTGACACCCCTGCCTGGGTGCCCAGAGCGTGGGGAGAAGCAGCCTGGAAACCCCTCGAGCCAGAAGTACAGGGAGGCAGAGGCTTTTGCCCTGCCCTGCAACTCCCAGAGACAGTGCATGAGAATAAAATGTAGGGAACAATGTAGTGTGAGAGGGTAACTCAAAAATTACTCCTGTAGTGAAGAAACCACATAATATATTCAAGATGTCAGAGGTTAGCCATGGTGCATGTGAATCATGCTGCAAATACCTCACCTTTAACTCTGCCGTCGTAATTAGATTACAAAGTTTTTATTACGGTTTTAAATTCTGCCTTTATAGGTTGCTGTCCAGCTGTGCACTTAAATCTGGTTTTATCACACTTTCTGAGCTCATCACATTTAATTCTGCCCCTACAATGCTGGATTAACTTTAAGGGTCGCTGAAGTCAGAAGTCACTCACCCTTGCCCTACTAATGGACTCACAGCAGCCCTGCACGGGCCGAGCAGTGACGTGTACAGTAACCCAAATTTATCATGGGGAGGAGGGGAAGGGGGGTGTTTGTTTATTTACTCCTCTGCTGGGTTTGCTGTCGGGACATTTGCAGAGATTACTGCATCGAGAAGGCGTTGTTCACCTCCTCCTGTAGGAGCCTGTTGCAATGCACTGCTCTGGGAGCTGAAAGGCAGAATATATAGGTCTGCCTGGGAGAAGGGATGGCTGATAAATGAGGCCCATAGACCTGTATCACCTGAGGAAATGATCAGCTCTCTCCATCCAGAAATCACACCCTGCTGCCCCACTCGCTCTTGCCAGAACTCCCAGTCCTGGTGTTTTGTGGGTCCCATCTCTGAGATTTGAGGCAGTCCCAGAAGAACAAAAAAACAGTATTTCTTTTCCTAAGGGTGGTTTCTTTGTTGTTGCCTATCATCAAGAAAGCAGGACAGAGCACAAATGAAACTCATCTAAACAATGTTCATCCCCAGGTTTTACCTCAATCTGTTTTCATTCTCTGACCAGCAAAGATCAGAGAGGTTGGTGTTAGACACCCCCAAAACAAGATGATTCATTGCTGTGAAAAAATCATGCTGTAAATAAGGAAATAAAGGGGAAATCATATTCATTAAAAAAAAAAACCCAAACCATGAAGAAATAAGGTGCTGAAGGTCCAAGTGGTTTACATGAAGTCACAGGGAGTCTGAAAGGGATCTGGGAAATCAAACTTGCTCCAGTGGAAAGGACATTTCTCTCTTTCTTGCTGAGGAATACTTTATTAGGACAGACCTGAGCCAGAGATGGACAGCAGGGAATTTAGTGGAAAGTGGAGGGCAAGCTTTGTCACTGAGTAATGCCATGACAATTTTTGACCTTTGCCATTCAATGACTAGACACATTTTTGAAACCCGGGTTAATAATCTTCAGCAATATACAACCTTCTCCCACGGAATGCGTGGTGATTAGGGCAAAGAATTTCACATGGTCACAAAATATCTATCTCAGAGTCCTGGGCTTATAAAATACTCTATTTCCTCCATTAATTGTGTCCACGTGGAGCTGTAACTAAGTAGCTGAAACAAATAAAACCAAAGTAATATTGTTTCCTTTTAAAATATTTCACTTAATTTGTGGAAGAAGTTTGGGCTCATTAAAAATAGGCCATCTCCCATGAGGGCTTTTCCCTTTTCTTCTCCCAGCCCCTGGGCCAACCCTCAGTAACATGTAGAGCAGCACGTTGCTCCTTGGCACAGCCCTGGCTGGAGCCGCTCTCCCGCTCGGCTCGGCAGCTGCTGGGCAGGCAGAGCTCGCTTGGCCAAGCAGCTCCTGATGTGCCATTGCCCTGAGAGGAACAGTCCCTGACTGAGATTTCCTCCCCTCTCCAGCTCATTAGGAAACTGCACTCCTTGTTCCCATGGAAAGACGTGACTGTCACAATCCCTCCGTTTCTTCTGAGGAAATGACAAAATGTTGACCGCAACCAGAGGTGCAAGCAAAGCCCAGTCCTGAGCTAGAGTCTACCTGAAGGCACCGTGCAGGCACTTGGCTGCTTCTGGTGGATCTCAGACTGTTCCCTGCTCCTCCAGAGTCAGCCACGTCAGTCAGCTGCATCAGGGTGACACCAGGAACTGCTGTCTCGTCACCAGACTCTGGCAGCTCCTTCCTCTGAGCTGATGTCAGACACAGAAGGGACACAAAGCACACAAGGCAGAGGTAAAGAGCAGCCTGGAGCAAGGGAGCCAGGCTGCCAGAACAACCTCCAGAAGACACCAAATGATTCCATATTCCTTTCCTGGGGAACATCGTTTTTCCTCCTTCACTGGGGTATCTTTTCCAAGTCCACTCCTCCAAAAGGCTGCACCCTCAACCACTACACTCTCTAAGCAAAACCAGGAGAAGATCCGGTGATTCCACAGTCCCTTGTGAACACTCCTACTGGTCTGCCCTGAAAAGTGCTTATGCTGCAGTGGGACTGGGGCAATGCCCCAAGGGTGGGTGAGGGAAGGATTTGAGCAAAGAGGGGGGGCAAACAAGCACACGTTTGCCGATGTTAGAGAAAGCTTAGGGCAGAAGCTGAGATCGTGATCTCCTCTGCACTGGCACACTTCACAGGGTGCCCTGTTGGCCCCAAACATCCTTCCCCTCTCCCCCACTACTGATGTGGCTCCAAATGCTCATCAGGTATCTGGGACAGATGTTATGGTATGCATGCTTCAGCTCTGTTTTATGAGGACATTTCCATAAAATTAGAACCTATGCTCTCTCTCTTAGTTTCTCCTTTTCTCTTGTGGGCTCAGTCACACTGGAGAAGAATTTATGCCAGTGTCACCAGGCAACAACCAAACTATTCATGAGGGCACCCCCATCAAAAGGAGTTCAGAGGCTCCCCCAGTGCTGGGTCACTCCAGTTCTTCTCACTGGATTTGTTCTCCTTCTGGGGGAAAAGCCACATCTGGAAAATTACCGATGTCCTGTTGTTCACTATGGACACCACTGGGAACTGGAATATGGTCTTGTAAACTGTGATTAGATCTACAAAGTAAACCCTCATTATGACCTCTCTCAAGGTCTTTAAAAACACGCTTCCCTAACTGCTATGATTATATCCGAATTCTTTCATTTCAGTAATAACAACACCATCTACATTTTCCTCTCTCCCTCCTCCTTTTTCTGATCATAATCTCATTACTCACAATAGAAAAATCATTCCATAATTCTCATTTCTCCCTGTGGACTTGATCTCTGGGCATGAGCACTCTCCTCCCACCAGAAATCAGTGTAAACATAAACAGCTCCTCTGCCCTGGATGAGCTGAATCTGAGGCGTGGGGCTTTTCTGGACCATGTGAAAAAGTCACTATCATCAGACTCTCATTAGCATCAGCATCAGTGTTATTATTGCCTGTTAGAGCCCCCCTTAGAGATGACAGTCAAGATCAACGCCTGATGAGTGTTCAGATGCTGTGCAAACACAACATGAGGGCAGTCCTTGCCCTCCAAAGCCTGAAATATCTCTGACACTCTCAGGACCCAGCTCAATTAACTCCCTGTCGCTGCCATTCCTCTGCTGCCTCTCTGTAGGATTTGAATTCTTCCTTCTGCAGCCCTGTGATCACCACCACAGCTGTACCAAATTTCTCCTCTCAACACACAGCAAAAGCCCAGAATTGCCATCACTCAGCTCCACCAAACACTCCCAGCAACTGACTGGGATGGCAGTGAGGTTTTGCCCAAAACCCTGTCCCCACCATAAAAGCCATGGGAGAACTTGAGTGGAAAGGAGATTTCTGCCCCAAGTATGTTCATCCCAGAGTATGATGTTCTGCTCCAGACAGGCAGGCAGCAGTCCCAGGTGATTTCAAAAGAACTAATTCAGGATCACCTCTGAGCTGAGAGGGAGAGCTGGACCTGCCAACTCTGCAAGGATCAGTTTAGGAACTGCAGCACCCGGGAAAAGGCATCTGACCACAGCAGGCTAACTCAGCCTGAGTCATTCCGGCATTCTCTGAGGGACAATGTGCAAAACTCACATACCTGACTGGGAGCTGTGCTTTGCTTGTATCAGATCTGTAAAGACTCATGTGATGGTGTTAAATATTTAAAACATTATGATTGCAACAGAATATCCCACTCGGATGAATCATGGGAACCAAAGAGGTAAAAACATCCAGCAGCAGCTCCCTGTGCAGTGGGACTGTGCGTGCAGGTCGCATCTGTCTATACAGGCATTTTCTGGATCATGTTCTCCGGGAGTGTTAAAGGGAGACATAAATGAACACTTGGTTTGAAGGCCTGAATCATTTGCCTTTGATAAGATTTTATCTTGATAAACACAGAATTGATTGACATCTCATATTTCTTGGGCTTAATGAGCTCATAACTGTGCTTTAATTGGTTTAATTACCGGAGCGTAATAGTGCAGGTATGTAATGCAGACCTGTAATACTGAGTTATACAATATATTATATTTGGTGTACATCATAAATTACAACATGCAATGTAACACATTTTTTCATGAGAATTATTACCAGGATTATCAGTAGTGACTATTCAGCGACATGAATAGAAATTTCCTTTAAGTAATGTCTTCAGGATTCGCCCTCCTTGTATAAGCTTCTAAGAACAACATTCATCTGAGGAAAATGTGAAGGCTGTGAAATATGAAATTATTCCTAGGCTAGGGTGGGATTTGGCTTGAGAAAGCTCAGGGTCTAAGTTCCTCCAAGATGTTTAGGCACCTCACTCCCATTTCAAATTTCCATGTTTGCGTCAGAAATACAGTTTTTCCTCTAGCTTTTTCCAAGGCTGGCTCAATGCTCACAGCATTTTCTCAATCTATTTATTGTCCACACGTTGGAAATTACTGTTAACAGTCCCCCAGTGTTTTCCAACTATAATTGTTTGGATCTCTCCGGTGACACAGTTAGCAGCTGGGAGAAGCACCGGAGTGTGGAATCGCGTCTTTAATTATCTATCCATTGTGAGCAGGGATGCCATGTGCCCAGGCAGTTATTACACCTGACAAGGACAATGTATTTACAATAGGTGTTTATACAGGCTAATTCCTTACAAAAATACCTTGACAGAAAGTGCTCCACCTGCCTCATGTTCCCTATCGCAATTGCTAATTAATATTATTGTGCTGAAAACGATCCTATCAATTAAAGCCTCTTCTGTCATAACTGCTGCTCCCTGCCCAGCTATGCCTAATTAACCTGCTGCTGACTCACTCAGCAGGAAGGATGTTCAGCAGACCTGGTCTCCTGCTCTGTTTTACAGAGTCTTTGCTCAGCTCAGCTCAGTCTCCCTGAAGCTGCCCTGGCTGCCTCCGCTCGACTCCTGCTGCTGACTCAGGGTCTAAAGCCATACTCAGGTTCCTGGTAACGTTCTCCTGGGTTTAACGGCTTGGTAGAGTGGCCGTACACACACATTCGAAGCCAAGCACCATCTGATTCCCTTTTCCAGTCACACTGGCTAAAATATAGCTGTGAGGGTAAACTCATTCTGCAGGACACTGCACACCACGGCTGCAGCTGTTGTGAATTTTCTGTGTATTTGTCAAACTAAAATGATGTTTATAACGCTGGCATAAATAAGACCTGAGCCTTCAAAGTGAATCAGAGTGGAACTACTCTGCAGTTCTCCGGGAATTGTGCTGGGGACTGGGGAGGACAGCGGTGAAAGGCTGCCATCAGTCCCAGAAGGGTCAGCTTCAGTGACTTTGGGCTTGTCTCCAGGTATGTGAGGATACAACCAGGAGTCTAATGGGATTGACAAAAGGACATTACTCACCCCTCGGGAGGCCACCTTCCTCTGCCAAAGAGCTCCTGCGTGGCCCAGCTCAAATTGCAAAACCTCCATGTTCTTCTGTTTCTCATCTGTTACAGGGAGATAATTACAGAGGTGCTAAGAGGATAAACGGAGTAAAGTCTGGAAGGAGAAAAGAGCAGTAGGAGAGATGGGGCATGACCAGCTGCTCTTGTCTCAGGCACGCCTGGGTCTGCAGTGGCACAGACAGGGCTTGTGGCCAGCAGGAAAATCAGCCATGATTCCCCCGTGTCCCAGGCGGCTGGTGTGGGCCCGGAGGGTACAGGGCTGTCCTCACCAGGTTTGCTTCAGCTCAGCTACTGATGTAGGACTCTCAGCCTTTTCTCCTGGAGAGCAGCTCTGCAGTGCGTGTTACAGATCAATTCTAGGGGAATATAAGGAAATCTTGGGGAGGAATGGCAAAGTAAGAAACCCACGTGCCTGTGCCTTTGGGCAGATAAAGCACCCAGGCTGCTCCTTCTGGAGCTAACTAATAACAACAAAAAGAAACAGAAAAAGAGAAACCAATAAAGCTTAAAAATTGAATGCAACTTCCAGTATACAAAATGAATCAGTGAATCAAACAGGCTAAAGGAATATGAAGAGATGTGGAAAAATCAAGCTCTTCTTTACCCCCACACGAAATCAAAGGACTCCTGTGAAGAGCAGGAGAGGAAATATATATTGCCCAAGAAATGTTGACAGTGCTACTGTGAAACAAAGCAGGTGGTCAGCACACTGTGTCTGGACATCTTCAGCACTAACCAGGATTAAGGCACTGCAGAAAATGCTCCCAAAGCACCCTAGGACCCCCTGGCCGTGAGGAGCACCTTAACCCCAGAATTCTCCCTCTGTGGCAGTGCCCCTCTTCCTCCTGCATTTGGAGACGGGCTGGAAAGTGGCCAGGATTGACCACAGTGCCTGTACATCCCAGGCATGTATCCTTTATGGAGTCCGGGACTCCCATGGGAGCTGAAGATGTGCAGCCCCACATTGGACAGCATTTACTATTGCCACTAATAATAATGATAATAACAGAGGGCAGGGAAGAAATAATACTGCAGCTTCCTTCCAACCTTGAGGTCTGTGTGTGTTGGGATAGCAAGGATTCCAAAAGGCACTTGGATCCTGCTTTGTCTGAAGCAGTAGTAAATAGAAAGGGTTGGTGAAACTTCAGAATAACCATATATGTATGTGGTTAACAGGCTAAATACAAGGAATACACATCTCCTTCTTGGAAGTATGCCAAAAGGGAATCACTTAGCAAAAAAAAAGATTGCTTTTTTTGACTGCACTTTGCTTTGAGAGGAAAACATCCAGAAGAAAAACAAAAATGCCAAGAGTGGTGCAATTGTGCCATTTCAAAATTTACAGCACGAAGTTTTTGGCTTTTTCACCTTCAAGTTCTCATGCAGATTGCTTTATACAAGACCATGGAAAGCAGGAATGGAGACAACTGACTCAGACTCACTTTTCAGGAGGGAAAGTAGAAGAATTTTTCTTCTGGGGTTATTCTTGAACTCTTAAGTCAGGTTTCAAAGTTCCTTCTTGTCAGGGATTCCGTTTGGAGTATTGCTCATATGGCTCTCTCTGTATCACCACGGGAGCCACCCATGGTATCTCCTGGTGTGCCAATCCTCACTGAGCCCACGGCCACAGCTGTGGAAAGGGAAGCAAGGAGGTGACTTTTATAACTGAGCAGAAAGCATCACTGGCAGCAGTAGGTGATGAGCCGTATATAGTGACTGCAATCTGCAGCTCTGCCAAAAAAATCCCCTCTTCTTCTCCACTTTGAGCCAGCCTGGGTAGTGACAAGGAGGCTTTTGTTGCCATTTGAGGAGCTGGCTGTTGGTCCAGGCTCTCTCAGTCTCGTTAAGGAGGCAGCGAGGGGGGAGCAGTGCGCTG
The DNA here is from genome assembly GCA_013397865.1 of Struthidea cinerea. Classification (NCBI taxonomy): domain Eukaryota; kingdom Metazoa; phylum Chordata; class Aves; order Passeriformes; family Corcoracidae; genus Struthidea; species Struthidea cinerea. Next base: position 391,361 of record VZTI01005557.1, read on the forward strand.
AGCCCAGCGGGAACACGTGTCCGAGGCTGGCCCATCTGCAAAATAATTCTGAGTGTCATCCAGGCCAAAAGCTGAGTCTGGGATCAGACACGGCTAAGTTCCCTCACCACGGTGGCCAGAGCAAGCACGGTGACAGTTACAGGGAAGGAAATGGAAATGTTTTGGGGAGTTATGGCACAGAAAGTGGTATCTGTGGCAATGGGCTCATCAGCTGAAGGATTTGGTGTAATACACATTGCAACAAGGTTGCATTCTCAGAAACCCATGGCTTGCCAGGAAAACAAATGAAATCAGCTAGGCTTATGCTTTGGTTTGATTGCTTCCAAACTCATCTTTAATCAAAGTTCTTTTCATGGTCATCACAACAGAGCTTGCTTGAATCTCGGGGCCTAATCCTCAGCTGGTGCAAACACGAGTGAATCCATTTAACTCATGTGAGCCTCGCCAGTTTACATCAGATTGTGGTTATATTTAAGTGTAGGTCATTTAGGAATACGCAAGTACTTATTTCCAGCCATACTTTATGAATAAAACAAATAAATCTGAAACCCACCAGGATACAGAGCATCCCAGTTGTATTTTCTTCTTGAAGCCATGGGACAAATATGATGAATTAATCACTTAGACTGTAATGCAGGAAATCCAAGGATGCAAATGGCATCAAGGTCTCCCCAGTCCATCTTTTGCCAAGAAGGGATACCCAGGAGGGTGCTAGGTTGGTCACTGTGCTCAGAATGGTGGCAGTCCAATGTGCCACCAGGAGAGAAACCGTAGGAGAGCAGAGGAGACATTGCTCACCTGCAGCCTCCAGACCCTTCCACATCCCAGCCCCATCACTTCACCTTCAGCATCCCTGTGCTCTCACTGGCTCCTTCCAGGCTCCCCCACAGACTGAGGGGGTGCAGATCCCTTGAAATAAATGGGGTTCTTTCAGATTTTACCAGATGAGGATTTGGCCGTGGGGTTCAGACAAGCCCTGGTCTGACAGCCTCATGAAAGAACTTGGATGAAAGATGGATCTGGAAGGAGCAAAGCCTTGAACAAACACTGGGCCCTTCTTCCCCTTTCAAAACTGGTCAGCTCAGCTTCCAGAACCCCAAACAGCCCCTCTCCTGACAATTTTGCAGTGTCAGGGAGGAAGACCAACCGTGATTTGTCTCACTGCTGTGATGGGCTGGTTCTGAATAGGCCCCTCATTCAAGATGAAGCACAGATTGGGAATCCTGATTCTTCATCTCTAGGGACAATTCCACTTCCCACACCCTAATTTCTAGCCATGGAGGATTGCTTTGACCTCAGTCCCACAGACCTGTATCCACAAGAGCATTCCCCAGTCATGGCAACAGTCACAAGGTAATGAATAAATGCATTCCCCCAGGAAGGGGAGACTGTTCATAACTTTAGGAAGGAAAAAGGTGATTACCTGGATCACACATGGTTCAGCAGGTTGGAAGAAGTAGCAGCAGCTCCCTGAAAGAGAAGGAAAAGGGAAGTAAGTTTTCAGACCCAGGGATGACCCAGGGACAAGCAGCTCTTTCACTGCCTTTTGGCAGCAGCCTCTAAAAACCTCAGCGCAGTGGTCTCCAAACAAGACTAAAACCTCTGGGCAATGTCTGAGTATCAAGAGAACAAACAGTGTCACCTAACGAAGTCCTGAGCAAGAGAAATACTGATTTTGCTCTACGTTTTGTTGTTATTTTGGGGTTTCTTAACATCCTTTGCACTTGAATAATTGTCTCCCTTAGTGAAAGCGGTGCACATAATATGTGGCAGAGGCAAAAGAGCTACATTAAAAGCCATAATTACTGCTGTTTCACAATTAGTAGTTCTATTTGAAGATGTTTTGAGAAAGATTTATGGTAGGCACTCCAATTTTTATTTATAATTATGAGGAAGAAGCTTAGCCTTGAGTATTTCTTCTCTAAAAAGTTTAAAATAACATATAGCACAGTTTTGGTCTGCAGAGAGGGATACAAAAACAGGAAAAAACATGTAGGAAGAAAAGGATAAAGTTTTTTCTGTGTGTGTGTAAGCAAGGTTTAAATGGAATAATTAAATTTACCATAATCAATAAAATGTGTGAGTCAAGTTTATTGAAGTGGCTATTTCCCATTGCATAATTTCCCTGGGGAACTTTCATTTTTAATTCAAAAATAAAAAAATAATAATTAAAAAAACAAACCCCTGAGCACTTACTGTAAATATGCCAGCATATGTGTGAGGTTAAGAAAAGCACGAGCCTACACCCAGGAATCAAAGAGGGGCTTACCACTGCTTTGACACTAATTGTAAAAGCTGAACATTTTCTAGAACCATAATCAAATCTTAACTGCCATGGGGGACTCGTTCAGCAGCTCACAGTAATTCTAATAAGATGCAGAGCCTTTCACCTTTAGGTCACCAGTTCAAACCCACTTTGGGCTGGGTAGTAAACAGAAGGTAAATCCCAAGCCCAGTGGGGTGCCAGAGCATCCAGAATAGATGCCAGAACAGCTTTGGGGCAGGAGTGGGAAAGGGTTTTCCCGTGTCATCCATGTTCCCCTGGGATCGATGCACCCACCTCATTGGAGGACTCGCCTCCCCTCTCTAGGCCTCAGGTCCTCCCTTCTGGAAAGGGGATGGGAAACCCTTCTTGCTGTATTTCCTCCATTTCAGCTGGAGCCTCCCCAGGTGCTCCAACACACCCATGGGGTTTTCCAACCCTTCTGTAACGCCCCTCCCAAGAAAACATAAATTGTGGTATCATCTCTGTCCCACTTCCATGTACACAATTCCTCTTCATTAATGGGTTCATTTACTCGAGCCCCTCAAGGAAAACAGACGGATCAAACAGGCAACTGGAACTACGAGGCCCTCACCGTGCTGGCCTGGGCTGCACAACGAACAGCTCTGCCAACCCTGGCAGCACCTGAAACCCAAAGTTGAGCCCTCACCTTGGCACTTTCAGCTAGAACTCCTTGCATTGCTCTGAGCTGCTCCTACGGGAAATCCCAGCTCCAGCAGAGGCCCCTGGCACTGCCAACAGCCCCACAGCACCTGAAGTTTTCTGACAATCACCCCATTGCACCTCCTGCTGCACTGACACCTGGATGGGTCCTGGCATCTTCCTTGAGGAAGCAATGGACATTGGTGTTCCAAGCTGTGTGAATATCAAACAACAGCTACGTGATCCAAGCAGCCTGGAGACAGATTTGCCTCCAGCACAGATGGCAGCTGTCCCTCAGACACAACTCAGAGGCTGCTCTGTGGTCTATAGCTATAGGATGCAACCCCATCTTCCTGGCTGTGATGGTGTGTGCAGTTCTGTGCATGCGTGTGAGGGAACAGAATAGTCTGAGGCCTTAATTGTGTCTCGTGTTACTACAGCTGAGAAGCTCTAAGGAACAATTCATTCATTGTCCTCTACACATCTGGGTTAATGTTTCCTCCTTGGATTAGGCTGTACCAGCATGTTCCCTCTCTGCTCACCACAAGCCAGCAGTGCCAATTTCCCTCCATGGCAGCTTCAGTGACAGCTGTTTACTTAGAAGCTCATGAATTTGATATATGGGTGCTAGCCACAAATTAATGGAATACTTTCCAGATGCAACGTCTTTAAATATTCAAACAATAAGCCAAAAGCACTAAGCTGTCTTGGCCATTTTTTTTCTCTCAACTCTGGATGTCTCTCAGAGAAGATGTAAACACAATTCCTCGCGCCACTGGCCAGAACGCTTCAGATGTTTGAAAGGCCAGCAGTGGCATGAGGTGCTGGGCAGGAGATGGCTGATGGTCTTTGTCACCTGAAGCCAAACCCAAAATGGCCAAGAAAGAGCAGAATTAAGTGAAAGGAATCCTTGAGGCTGACCCACAGGAGGCTGCCTAGCCAGCCTGCTCCGGTGAGGGGCTGCGTGTGCTGGCCTGAACCCTGAGCTCGGGGGAGCTGCGCAAGCTCCAAGGAGTGGCTTCCCAAACATCTCCAGAGCCTCATCTGGAATAGTTCAAAGCAACAATAGCAGTCTGCTGGGGATGTTTAGTGGGCAGTGGACCAGGACCACCAAAATGCCCCGAACCTCTCTGTGCTGTGGGTCACCTAGAAATCCTTCTTGAGCAGAGGAGTGGATACCCAGCTCAGAAATGGAGACAAGACCTGCCCAGGTGTGCCCTTCTCCCCAGCCCAACTTTCAGCAATGGCATCACTTTGTGACCCCAGCTTGCATCCACAGCCATTCTAATGCCGAGGACTGGGACAAAAGCAGTGTCTGAGGGCAAAGATCAGTACTCAGAAGTGAGCAAAATTGCTTTGGGACTGGTGTAACTTTGACTGTTCCCACTTCTGCTGAAAGCTGACGGCCGGTCAAGCTGAAAATGTTGGTGAAGTGGAATGGCTACACCGAAGCTGTGTGGTGATGATTTACACCACCGCAGAGCCTGGGCCAGGAAATGTAACTTATTTCTTGGCCAACTTACATCACTTTTTCTTCCCTCCTTGCATTTTCTTTGGCATTTTCTTCTTTGCATTTGCTTCTTTTCTTCCACTGAAATTTAACATGATCTGGACAGTTGAGCTAACAGAATATGGATTTTCTGTGCAGTAGTTGAAGGGAGGAACTTTCTTACATACTTTTATCTACTTAAAAATGCCAACAAACATGGGCTGCATGGCCTTAGATTGGAGGAGGGCAGGGGAGAGCTCCAAGATATCCTGTCTGAATCTGAAACCAGTTCAAGCCTGAAATGCTGCCTGTTTGAAGATTTCTCCTTTATTCCCTCCGATGCTGTTATTAATTAGAGAATGAATAGCCATTACAAATATCAGCAACTGCATGGAACTTAAAAATTCAAGTTCATTATCTTATGGGAGGAAAATAAACATCATTTCACAAGGTTTTTAAAGCAACAACAGTAATAACAAACCACCTCAAACTCCAGTCAACAGGCAGAATGGACATCTGCTAGAAAAATATGATTATTCCCCCACCCACCACCCTCAAATTTAGGGATTTGTGGAATATGGGCCTTGCCTAAAGTTGCTTGGCAGAAATCCCCATTTTTAGTTCTTATTTAATGAAATCATGTGGTAGTAAATCAAACACAGAAACATGAATAAGTAAATCCACCACATCCTTTGAAAAAAGTATGGCTTGACTCCATCAGCTCAAGTTGCCTGGGCAAGGAATTATCTGTATTTGTCAACCAAAAAGCGATCACCCAACCGTGACCCACCTTTTGTGTTCACCTCTGAACGCCACAGGAAAGGTGGCAAATGAGTGTCACGCGCCAAGAGGGAAAGCGGGCAAAGAAGGGAAGAACAACATCAACATCGTGTTATAAAAACCAGCAGCTTGTCAAGATTTAGTACCTACTAAAGCCGACAGAAATCTTTGCCCAGATGCTCTCTGTGGTTTTCTCCATGCCCTCGGTGCACTCATGAGCTTCAGAGCCGGAGAGAGGTCTTGGGTAGACTTTGTCACCTCAGAAATTCATTATCGGGTCCTACAAAAACCTTGTCTGTTGGACTGACAATATTTACAATGATCGATCTCTACTAAATTATGTTTCCATTTTCTGTCCCATCTTCCGTCTCTTTCCCCAGAACAGAGATATTTGAATTTTGATGCCAAAAACTCTGGAAAAAGTAAGTTCAGTGAAATTTTCAACTTTTTTTTGAAGGAAACTTAGATGTCACCTGGAAAGTCATGACAAAAAATACGCTTTTCTTGTCGACATTTGCCTTAGGAGTAAGAAAACACGGATTTCATTCACTGATATGTCCAAGAAAGCAATTGCAGAAGCAAGATCATCAAATAAGGTGCACAAAGAGAGTGATCTTACTGAAAGCAGTGGAAAAATGCATTGTATCAGATGCTGCTGGGTGCCCATTTTGATCCCAATCCACTCGGATTGCTGTTTTACCCATGGCTGCCGCTTGGAATTAACCTGGTCACTCAACCACATGTGGAACCCCTCAGCTCTCCAGTTTTTAAAGTAACTTCAATGACAAAATACACAAAATTTGGTATCATACCTCATCTCCTGACATAGTCAACTTCTAATTGAAGGTTTTTATTTTTGTAACTTGGACATACTAAGATCATGATTTTGTTCCTGTTGGTGTATCCTGCATCCATAATTGTTTCGGAGTTGTGATTCACCACTGTGAAATCCACGTGAAAGGAACTTCCCAGAAATCCCAGGATTTCTCAGAATCCCCCACTGAAGGCCATTTAAGAAGATATGACTCTGTAATTAACATTTTCTGAGGGAGTCAAAAAATATAAACAGCTCAAACGTGGCATTTTCACAGCCTTAATAAACCCAAAGGCAGCATTTACCAGGTACACGCTTTAAGCACAAAAAAAAGGTTGCAATGGAGGACTTTAGTTTGTATTTGAACTATTTTTTTGTTTGGGCTGAAATTTTCCCTGTATTAAATTCACAGTCCAGTTCTTTAAAAAAAAAAAAATTCTGAAATTAGCAAATATTCAAGTATTTTCATTCTGACACTAAGGAATGTGCTTGTTTATTTAAATGTCAAGATCTGTTTGTTTCCAAATGCCTTTTCTTTCACTAAAATGGTAAATTCCAAACACTTGGGGCTGAACAAGTGATGCTTTTTAATTGTAGTTTTTTTTCCTCCTTTATTCCATTTACTGAAAAAAAAACAAAAATTGAGGAAAATAATTTGCTCTGGCACTGCCCCCCTACAGAGGGTGCCCTGTCAGACATGATGCTCTGGGATCAGGACTCAGGCTTCACAGGCTCCACTTACCCCATTTCAGAGCAGAGATGAATTTGGAATGAGCCTTCTGACTGACCTCCTCCTCCTGTGGCAGCAGGAACTGGTGCAGCCGTCAGGGTGGAAGTGGGTCCCGTGTAACCCTACCCACGTCGAGCTCCGGAGCACCACAAGCATTACGTTTTATGGCTCCTGCAGAATACTGGGGGATACTAATTTTACAGGTGCATTCTAGCAAACTGCAGTCCCTAATATCAGAATGCCATTAAAAATAATGCACTCCTTATGCCCAGGCAGTTAATTTAATATTAAATCAATAAAACATTTACTAGAGCTGGTCAGGGGCCTGGTTGCTGACAGCAGACTCAGCTCACGGCAACAAACGTCTCCTCACCCTTCGCAGACAGCTGCTGGTTTATTGTGGAAGACGTCTTTGGTCCTGACAAATAGCCTCCCTAAGCCCTAATGAGTGCAGAAATTCAAAACATTTGTGGGACATTTATTAGCAGGAAAATACACCAGCCTTTTGGGAGATTTGGATCGACAGCAGCAATCATCTGTGGGCCGAGTTCAGGCCAACTTGTGCAGGGAACACAAAATGACTTTCTGGGCTACAGGGAGAGGGATTGGAGCTCTTTCCAGTTGGTTTCATCTCTGGGATATGGAGACTGGGGTGGAAGCTTTTCCCTATGATGAACTTTCACTGGTGGAGTCATTTTACACTCCACCAGGTTCCCAATAAAGTCCCGAGATGGCAGAGGTCACTGGGATGGGTTCCATCACATCCTATCTGCTGCTGAGCACGAGCAAATCACCTGCCACAGCCACCTTACCCTCTTCCATGTTCGCTTCCAAATTAACTCAAGCACAAAAGACAGGATTTTACCAGCATGCCTGACAGGCAAGGTGGTACAGTGACATTAAGAGGGTAAAAATTCCCTAAAATTAGGGAACTGTTCTGTTGGTTTTTGGTTGGTTTGGTTTTTAGCTTTTTTTTCATAAAAGAGAGGTCAACTTTCTACCAAGAGTCTGAGAAGCAAAGAAGAACTTTTAGAGCAACTGCAAATGACACATCAAATAAATGACAACAACAAAAAAGATTTAAAAAGGAAAATACCCCAAAAGTATCAAAATGAAAAGCACTGATCAAGCTCCCAGGGAGCAGAAACCTGGCACTTCTCTCTGAAGAATGAGCAGGTGTCTTCTACCCAAATGGTTCTGTGTGGAAAAGTGCACTTACTTGAAAAATCCCCACACAAGCTGTTTCCCAGCATTGCTCTCAGCAGGCTGGATCTGCCCTGAGCCGACAGAGCTCCAGGGACCTACAGCCAAGATCCTTCGCTCAAGAAAGCAGATCTGGGACACTGATTTCCGTAAGAGTGGCAGCAAACACTGCTTTAGGTACATTGCCCCAACCCCCCTCCCAGCAGACTTGTCTCCAGCACTGAGGACACAGGTCCTGGGATGGCTGGTGGAGTCATCTGGTCCAGGTAGGTGTCTGCCTGGAGGCCAAGGTGCTTCCTGTGCCTTCCCTAAACCCTGAGGCCCTGGGATGAGCAGGGCATGCCCAGCTCTGACTTGTCCTGACCCCGCTGACGTCGTTTGTGCCAGGAGCAGCCCTGCCGCGCTCACAGAAACGCTTCAGCCGTAACCCACAAAGCCAAGCCCAGCCAGAATTAATATTCAACTCAGTCCCTGGGAGCTTCCCTTGGACATCAGCATTCCAGCACATCTAATAGGATGAAAACAAATTTCATGCCATGAAAGCAGAAAACTGGGTGAGGTCTGGGAGCATAGTTAGGATGTGGTTTTCATAAGTGCTCAGTGCTGGCTTAACTGCTCCGATTACAGTCCAGGGGTAAGAGAGTCCCACTGACTTCAACAGGATAAGAATTAGGGCAGAACCAAGTGGTTTTGAAAAATCCCACCCTTCGATTTATATAACAGAAAATAAGAATCACATGCCAACCTTCAGAGGGGAAACTGGCCCGTTAAAATGCGCATCATTATTTTAACCACCATTTTTAATTAGAGGATTTGTGGCACTGACAGATGCAGCCTGATGGTGGCTGGGGAATGGCCTCTGGCTGGGGAGAGCTGAATTTCACTGGGGACAATCACAAGGATGTCACAGGGCCAGCTGAAAGCAACATGCTGATGCTTTCCTTCCTTTAAAAGAAAAAAAAAGTATTTAAAAAAACCCAAACATATTTGTAGAGGGAAAGAACTTTCCATTGAAAGAAAAACAAAATCTCCTTCCCCCATCTATGTTCTAGCCCATTTCTATGTTCTTGTGTTCTTCCTGATTTATGACAAAAACATCTCTGTAAACCAAACAAATCTCTTCATTCCACCTTGCCTTTGGAATGAACTCTACAAAAGTTGTACAGGAAAATGCAGGCTAAAGCTTTTTTCACCAGTAGCCTTTGATAAGGAGGTGCCAGAGTCCCAGCTGGCCACCGTGGTCCTGCTGGGATAGAAGTAGCAGGTGGGACACGGTGTGATGCAGAGCTGAAGGGGCAGGACTCGCTGCTCCAGTCTGGAACACATTGTTCACCTGCCCTTATTCCAGGAGAAAAGGAAGAGTAGGACAAAAATGTTCCCCGAAGCAGGGCTTTGGAGCACATCACCATTTCCTCGGGAGGTCTCGGTAGGAAGCAGAGAGTGAGATGCTTTCCACAGGGTCTGAAGCCCCGTGTGAAGGCTGGGGGTCACACAGAGAGAACAATCCTGTGTTTGTCCCCAGGCGTGCGGGGACCTGGCGTGTCCTCGATGTGACAGTGAGTCAGGAATGGCTCACACAGAGGACAGACCCATGGAAGCTCAAACAGAGGAAAAGGACAACCAGGCCACGATGGCATCTTGGCTGTGCAAGAGGAGATGCTCCCAGTGTATTCACCAGCACCAGCAGAGCAAAAAGCAGGGGCAGTGCACTATTCCAAGGATTTGACATCACCAGGGAGAGAGGGAAATGGCCGCTGACCTGTTCCTTTCTTACCCCAAGTGCTCCAGCTGAACGTGGGACCTCCCCATGTGTCTTGACTGGAAAGTGCTGTCACCTTAATCCCAATGCTGTCAGCAGAGCACTTATCAAGCCAACAGATCAGGTTGGGATTAAACTGTGCCTGTGCTTTGGAGCTCTGCAGTTCAGACCCAGCTCCCTGCTGGTCTCTCTCTGCCCTGTCCTGCTCCCAGACACGCTGATTGTGTTTTGCTGGTGCCCTGGCATCTGCTGGGCTCACTGCTGCATGCTCCTGTCCTAAACCCTCACACACACCCTCCACACAGGGTCCTTGATGGCAGAAATGTTCCATGGGTCAAGCTCAGCTGGTGACAGCTCTGCAAAACCAGGTCTGGTCTCTGCTCCCACCACTGCACAGGTATTGAATTGGGAAAAATATCACTCTGAACAAGCCATTAACAGTGCTGGGAGCAGAGATTGGAGCCCCAGGGGAGATGTTACCACCCTGCCCAGGTTTAGGCTCCTCACTCACCTCCCAAAGCACAGTCGAGGTTTCTCAGCCCTGTTCTGAGCAGCCTGGGGAGCTCAGCCGAGGCTCTGGCACCCATGACCCAACTGGGATCTTCATCTGCCAGGTGAGATGCAACCAGAGAAGCTTCAGGGGAAAGGATGCTTTTATCAAACATTTTTGCCATAGCAGACACAGGGAGCTCTTGGCCGGGTCCCTCCACTCTTTCCCCTGCTTTATTTGCACAGATGTTTTTGCCAAGGCTTGTCATCAGCCTGGGGAGGGGGCAGTTGAAAAAAAAAATAAAAATAATAAAAATGACCGAACAAGTTGAAGAAATTGCAAACAGTAAATCTGGCGCTCTCACTAGGCAGAGCCCAATAAGTTGCTGAGGTTGTACTTTTCAGATTCGGTTTTAGGCTCTTGTAAATTTTCAGTTATTTTTAACCCACCTTTCTGAGCGAGCCTAGGAATGAGAAAGTAATTGTTTCATCAACTCGGGCTATATAAATCTCCTTGGGGTTTATTATTTGCTGTTTCATTTTACTGGCACAAGAGCTCCTAGGAAAGTACAATAACCCACTCCTTGATTTACAACTTGGAAGCAGGCGCACGCTGAAAACCCGAGCGCGCAGCACCTGAGGAAAAGTGCTCCGAGTTAATTGAAAAGCTTCAGGAAACTGGAATTCCTCGCAGTGATACCGTCGCATGCGTCAGCCACCAGATGTAACTCCAATTTTCTGCTTTCATAATAAGAATCCAATTGATATCCCCAGAAATAAAAACCTGCAGCCAGAATAACAGCACATTTATCACGGGCAGGTTTAAACCCTACAGGAGAGCTGCCCTCAGCACAGGGGTTAGCAAGTGCTGGGGGTGCTTTTTCTTGTAAAAAAGCTTTTTTGTGCATATACCTGTGCATACAGACACACAGGTAGCTAGATCTCCACAGGAAGCCTGGGATGAGAAAAAGGATGTCTCTGGAGAGGAAACACAGGGAATGGCATTTTTTTTGGCCAGATTTAGAGGTTTCCAGCTTAGGCAGGTTTCACACTACCTTCCGTGGGGTTTGCATTTTGTCCAGATGGGGTTTGTCTCGCAGTGTTTAAACCGCAAAACCACCCACCTTCCTGCCCTGAGATTTCCCTGGGATGCCAAGATGGAGCATCCCTGAAAACAGGACCTCTTTGCTCCCCATACTTAAGAAACAGGCTTTGCACCATGCTCTGGTGAGAACTCACCTCAGCCTAAAGGCTCAGGGGCATCCAATGTCCCCAAAGGGATTTAGCTGTCCTCATGAAGCTGGCAGGCACTTGCCTAATGTAATCATTCCCATGGAGATTTTACATACATTAGGGTGAGAAACCCCCCCGGTTGTTTTCTGAGCAGTTCTAGGCAATGTCTGACTTTACTTGAACTGGATGGAGTTGGTTTAAGGATTTTCATTTTCCAAAGGACAGCTCTGCCTCCGGATGAAGCACAAATGCCCCTCTGTCCCATTCTATAGCTGAAATGTGCTATTTCAGAGAGAAACCACAAAATACAATGCAATTAGTGACCCTACTGGAATTTAAACTCTTTTGTATATTTCTACATTCAATAATCTTAATAAATTGCACCCACACATGTGCACAAAAATATATCTATATATATGTGTAATAAATATATTAAAAAGCATAATAATAATAATAATAATAATATTGTCATCTAAATTGCATGTTTGCAACAGCCCAGTCCCTTCCACATCAGAGCAGGTTGTTCTGCTGCTCCTACCCTCCTCCCTGCAGCTGCTCCAAGACTACTGCAAGCTGAGGGGTTTTTAAAAAACCCCTAAACTGTCAAAATTGTAGCAGTTTGATTATGTCTGTTAACTTTCGTCCTGTCACCTTATTTAACAGTCTCATCTTCATTAGCAGCACATATATTGTGCCCAGCAGTAATTCAGCTCAAATATAAGAGGCCAAATTACTTCTCAAGTTTACCTGACTTCTGACATGGGCTGATATCTCCCAGCAAACCCACTCCAAAGCCACTCATGGATAACGCCACTGGCATAAAATGCTGCCTTGGAAATTGGCCCCCACTCAGCCCTGCCAGAGGAAGAGCAGGACAGGCTGCAAATCTCCCTCCTAGTCATGAGGGCTTGGTGAGAAACATCACCCTCCTGCTGGCCGTAGGGAGCTGGGAGTGTCCCTTCCTACAGCTCCTGGATAACGAAATCCAAGTTTGCAATATGTTGGGATAAGGTGCTTTTCAGTACTTTATGCAAAGTGTCCCTTTCCCATCGGAGACTCTCTATTTCCGTTTTTTAATCAGTTGCCCAAATCTCACTGACGCTTGTTTTTTCATAAGATTTGGAAGGATGGATCTGGTAGGAACAACTGATCTCCAGGAGCAGACTAACGAGGCAATTCCTCAGAGGAGTGGAGAGCACCCGTAATGCTCTGCCCTCTCCAAGAAGAGCCATTCCAAGGAGTCAGTCCAAAGTACTCTCATATTAACCTGCCTCTGAAGTTTAGGTAAACTTCCTGATCACTTAGACTTTCGATTTATTTTTAGGGAACTATTTCCAGTAAGTGGTTCAAGATGGATTACAGTTTAACTGGAAGCTTGGGAATAAAAAGATAGTCACAGAAAAGCTGGGTTCAATTCTTGCCTCTGCCACAGACTTCCTGTATAAATCTGGACGTGCTGCTCCGGGGGGGAATTCACCCACCTAACTCCAAACATCGAATTTCAATGGCTCTATTAAAGAGCTCAGGCTTCCATTAGAGCCAGAGGAGTGAGATGGGCTGGGGGGATCCACAGCACTTCCAGGAGAGCTGCACTCCCTGACTGGATAGGGAGCACAGGCTCCCAGTTTAAGACCATAAAGCTCTAAATCACCTCTGCCCTCCTGCTGTCCTTGGGGCTCAATTTCTCACCCGTGAAATATTTTCTGGACTAGTGACAGGAAGAAAGTGGTACCCAAATCAGGATAGAGGCGGGAGATGCACCAGGCAGGACCAAAGTTCGGATTTAAAATTTTTCATTGGGGTCTGATTCATCAAATTTCAGGCTAAAAAAAAAAAGTTATAAAATGAAAATATTTCAAGTACATTTTTCTAAATTTGCTTTTCCTCCATTTTTTTTCTCTTCCAATGGTTGTCCCTGGGATCTTGGGAACACAGCATCACTGCAAAAGTACTTCTGGTGACATTGGTGAAAACACTGCCACAAAACATCTGAGCTTCATGGGCCCTCAAACCCAAACATCTTTCCTGTCAGTGCTTTTGAAATGAAAAAAAGTAGACTGTGTATGCTACTGAAGTAAATTCAAATTCTTCTATTCTTGTTCTTCTCCAGACATACATTATAAGGACTTTTTTTGTTCACCTTTAATTCTGAATGACTGAGAACAGTACTCCCTACATCTCTAGAATGAAATTATTTGAGAACACTGAAATGCCTAAGGAAAGAGAGCAACACCACGGACCAGCATCCAATATTGGGTAATGAATTTTAAAACGCGAGGCTTCACATATATCAGGTTCAGCCCTTAACAATAAACACGTTGAACATTCCTGGGGCACATTTTTTTCCTGGGGATTGGTTTTGGGTTGTTTTTTTTTTTTCTGAATGTAAGTAAACTCTCCCTTCACAAAATGTCCCATTTGGGACTGATGCTATATCAGTATCCGAAAATTGTGCTACTGAGCAGCTACTCAGAATCCTGCTGGTGATAAATTAAACCAGAGGAAACGGATCATTTCTACTATCAGGGTCACTGTTGTCAACTCCTAACAGGGCAATTGACTTGTCAAGTTGTCTCTGAAAGCCCGAGCTCAGATTTCATTGCCTTTCACATTTGTTTTTTTCAGAATTGTATACAAGGGGTCTCTGAGCCTGTCTTTCACCCGGCACTTCGGGAAATTCCAGGCACCAATCCTGCTCGTAAATTGCAGAGGAACAGTCTCAGCATGAGACTCTCCTACCTGGAGCAGCTCTGTGGAAATATTAAGTACAAGAAAAGATCCAGTAGGGATGTGCATGGGAACAGATGGGGATTTGCTTCTGTGTCATTATCAGACAAGAGCAAGAACTTAAATGGTGAAAGGTCACTTGGAAAAGCCACGGGACACCTCCACAGCATGAGGAGAAGAAAAAGGAAGCTGTGGCATGGAGGCTCACTGTATTGTTGTGAATAACAACCAAATCCACCTGCTAGAGACCCGCCAGTAGCATTTCCTACTTACATTTTTATAACTTCTGTAACAAACTTATAAATAACTATGGTAGTTAGAAACCAAAACAAAACCAGTTCTGTATAACATTCATTCAGCAGGAAAGAAATCCTCTGTTTTAACCAAATTCCAGGCTAAAGAAATAGGTACAGCAGAAAAAGCATCCTGTTTTAGTATCACAGAGAGCAATGCGAGAGATCAGAGGCAAAGCCATTCCGAGTGCTTTGCCACAATGTTTGGGTCACGCTACGACCCAAATTAGAGTTTCAGTTTTCCAACAATGCTCTGGAGAAATGCAGAAACTCAAGCGATTACTTAAAGGAAATGTCACTATTATAAAAAATGCTCTTGTTCCAAACCCAAAATTGGTCAGTGGTCAACTAAAAAATTTCTTTTGTTGTTAAAGATTTCTTTTGGGGGTGGTATTGCTGCTGCTGCAACTAAATTGAAAGGGTTCTATTAAGATTATTAACATCCTTGGTCTTATTACTGATTAAATAAATAGTTCAACTTTTTTTTTCTCCCCAGAACTAAGCCACATCCATTTTTCCACAGAAGACCTCAGTTTCAATGCAAATCATTCCTGGAGGAAAAATGTTCTGTTGAAAAAAAGTGACCAACTCTCGTAATTATGGCTGAAAATCCAAACACCCAGATGTGCCATAAGCCCTTGTCTTTGGGATGCCTGTGTTTCTCTGGCATCTTCGTATACAGCCATGGCACCTCGAACGGAGAAGCAAGAATATGTGTAGGGGGTTTCTCTGCTTGGCCCTGTGAGAATTCCTCTTCCCTCCACCCCCAAAAGCCTGCTTTCCCTCCCAATTCCATGCTCTTTACCACCTCACCCCCAGTTTACCCTCTTGTCATTTCCTCTTGCCCTCTTCCCGCCGTATCACGTTTCCAGTTCAGAATCTGTAGATCCACAATTGTTTAAAAAGCAGCTCAAACTTCCAACTTATAAACATCGCTTCCTCTGTCTCCTGAATTTATTTTAATAGCTGATATTTGAGCCCAGGGGATTGTTTTAACTAACACTGTATAGTCAGAAGGAATCACTCTCCTCCAGGCTACCTCTGGGTCAACAGCATAAGGCAAGACCCCCTCACATTTCATTACCCAGGGATCAGATCCCCTTTCCCAATCCATCACTCTGAAGCTCATTCCTCCTATTCCTCTCAGATTTGCCTGCATGATTCATGCGGTGCCAAATCAACAGTATATTTGCTTTTTTCTCAGTTCATTGTTTTTATTTGCTTACATGTTCCCTGTCATAGTTCAACTCATAAATCAAGGCCGGTTTATTTTTTACAAACCCGTTGAAAGTTTGAGCCAGTTTCCACTGTTATGAAAGACTCCCAATACTACACATCCTCTAACAGGTGGAAAATGTCTGCGGAGGCTGTTGGGATGGGAACGATTTTCTAACTTAAAGACAAAGTAGTGTTTATTTATGGCTTAATCTAATTCCACAACAATGTAACAGTTCCCTGCACCAGATTATCTCCTCATGCTGCTATCCCACTCACATATGGCTTTACTGTTTAAATAAAAAGTGTAATACTGAAACAACTTCTAGCTATTAAACTCGTCTAACTGATTACAGTGAAACAATGTTCCTGAGACATTCTGACGGACCATTTTCCCTTAAGACAAGCACTAAGTGTCTGTCCTAACTAAATTTGGCATTAAAAAAGCAAGCAAACATCCCAAACACACTCTCCCCCTCCAACCATTCTACTTAACCTTTACTTTGTTAGGCTCAGATCAAGAGCTGCTGATTTCCCGGGTTATCAGTAGAACACAAACACCTCTTTCCTGGTGATCTAGACATGGAGAAAAAGACTGCAAAGAACCCCCCCAAAGCTGAGTTTTGTGCACATTCCGGCAGCTCCTGCTGGGAACAAGGCTCACCTATCCCACCAGGTACAACAGAGACAAATTGCCTCTGAAGGCCCGTCCTGCCTCAATCCCACTTGCCAATTTGGAGGGCAACTGGCTGCTGTGAGTGACAGCTCCACCCGCACCGTGGCAATTTTGTGTGCTGTGGAAGTTTGAGAAATAATTTCGAATAACTG
Source organism: Struthidea cinerea (assembly GCA_013397865.1). Taxonomy (NCBI): domain Eukaryota; kingdom Metazoa; phylum Chordata; class Aves; order Passeriformes; family Corcoracidae; genus Struthidea; species Struthidea cinerea. The sequence continues at coordinate 407,847 of VZTI01005557.1, forward strand.
AAATGTTTCATTTCTGTAATATTTCCTTCGGATTTGGAGACACAACCGTTTCCCAATATTTTTATTACAGCGAGAATTAAATGTTTTACATGCCATATTGTTTTAGACAGGAAAGCTGTAACATCTGAAAAATGCAAGAAAATTCTGTTTGACAGTTATGGGCTTTGCTACCTCGTTTTTTCTTCAGATGAAAAATTGACTGAAACGGACCTTTTTCTTGTAAGATATTTCAGATTTGACACATCAGCATTTTCCAACCACAGCACGCTTCGAAAAAAACTTACCCAACTTGGACAGTACCTGTGAACTTGTATTCTCTGCTTGTTCTTTTCCAGCTCTGAGGTCACTAAGGATGGATCCAATACTAGGTTTCCACATGCCAAGAATCCCTTTGTCCTGAACACAAGCTGCCATCTCACAGAAAAATCATTTCCAAGTCTCCTGCTTGGTGGAGTCAGCAACCTGTCCTTCAAGTCTTTGCAAAAATCCTGAATTAATCTGCTGTAGAACCATTAGAAATAGTTCCTCCTTCCTAAGCAGCAGTACTGTTTTTGATCAAAATCAGCTCTAAGCTGAGATCAGGTGATCGAGAAGCCATGTTAAGTTTCTGCCATTCAATGAAAGTGACAAGAAACATACAGCAAAATTAAGAAAGCAGGGAAAATTAAGATAGCAGCAAGCTATTTTCCTCCCCAGAAAGGCAGCATGCACATTCTAAGTTTTCACAGGCTCAGCTCCCCGGCTGAAGATGGCATTGCACTGATCCTTGGCAGTGGGATGGGTGAGAGGCAGCGGTTGGAGCTGAGACCAGACACATTCAGATGCAGATGGGGAAATGTAGTGAGGAGAACAACCAACCAATGGCCCAGGATTCCCTGCCACAGGCCGATGAATTCCCATCTGGAAGCAAGACCACAGAGGTGATTTCTGGATGGGGCTCCATAGTCAAATGCTGTTATAAACCTTGTGCTTCAACATCCAAAGAAATTCTGTAGGCCAGAAATACAGACTGTCCAGCTAAGTATTTCCTAATGTTTTAAAATGTATTATTTGCTCGCTCTTTCTGTTTGCCAGAGCAAGAAGGTAACTCTGCCCACAAACCTTAATTAGATGAGCTGTAACGGCTGGAAAAAATAATCCCATTTTCAGGCACACAAACCTCTTCTGTGTGGGTCTGTGTGCCCAAAACTGTTCCAGCTGTACCTAACAAAGAAGATTACCTGTACCTGAGAGCCTTGTCTGCCTTATGTCCACAGACAGTCCAGGCTCCTGCAGCACCACTGCTTTAACTGTGCTTTTCAACATTCCTGGCACAGCGAGACTTTAAGCTCGGGTTTTACCTCTGGAAGTAACAACATACTGGAGGCAATTAAAAATATTTAAAAAAAAAAGGGTGCTTGGCTTCTATTTGCCCCTTTCAAAACCTCCCCCACTGAAACTAAAATTACATAAATCCAATTAGGAAGGGAACTAAAAAGGTTTAGATTTTTATACACTCCTCTAAAAGACTGGATTAGTTGCTGCAGCCCCAGTGACACACGGCAGGACGCCGCTGGTGGACATGGACCCGGCTTGGAGAATTCCTGCTTGCTGCCATGAAAACAAGAGGGTTGTTGCAATGCACACAGACCCATTATTATTAATCTCCTCCAGCTTCTGGGCAATTTTTGAATTGTTCCTCAATTTTTTAAAAAGTGATTTATGGGTTATAGGGAGAGAAAAAAGCAGGGGTTTTGCAAATAGCCCCTCCTTTTCATTCCATCTGAGGGCATTAATTGCTCATTGTCTGTAATTGGAAACAAAGTGCATTCCTACTCGGATCACATGCAGACAGCTGCCCTGATGTGACTCCATGTACAATAAACCTCCAGCGTGGTCCTGCAGACTTCCTTGCATTAAAGGCAACATGCATGGGTTTGAAATCCATGGAATTAATGTCTAAAGGGCACCTCTGGATGAACAGATCATTTAAGTTGCTGCTTTGAGAATATTCCTCCACTTCGGAGGTGTGCAGATCAGGGCAGCGACCTGAAATACCATAAGCATTCCCAACATCTCCCCCTTCTAGTTTAAAGTCAAAGTCTTGGGTAGGATTTTGCCTTTCCTTCATCAAGGCAGGCCCCGGAAAACTCCCTTAGAAAGGAAGAAAGAAAAATAATGAGACATAGATGGCTGTTTCTAAAACGCAGGGTTTTCCATTTCTCCAGGTTTCTATCTCTTTCTAAGCCTGGTAAATGCAAAAAGGTGAAATGCAACCACATGATTTTATTGGCTTGACAGCCAATTTCCCAGGCTATAACTCGCCTTTAGGAAATGTGGCTGAGAAAGCCAGTCCACTAACTTCCCCGTTGCTGTGAGCAAGCAGGAGAGCGATGCTTTCCACAGACAGAAGGGAGGGGGAATGATTCCCCACTCCATACCTTGCTTCAGTTTTAAGGAGACTCCCATTGGACTAAAAATCTTTTTACAGTGGGAACTATCTACAAAGCCACAGCTAAACCAAACTTTTCCTGTCGTTTCTGAGGAAGCCAAACAAAAACAAGTCATTTTGAATCAACCTTTCTGGAGAAAAGCAGGTAAAGAGAAGGCTCCACAATAAGGGTCGATGACAGGAGACTGAACCCCTGGAAGGATCCTGGGCGTACTTGGAAAGCCTCTTCACACAGGGGGAGTCATTCAAGAGTCTGCAAACCATCTTTGTTTGCCACACGAGTTAAGCTTGAGGATTTTGCCTGAAGCGGCACAGGAGAAACACATCTCATTTCTTCTGTGAGCAGATCTGTGGGACTGCAAAGCTCTGGTGTCAGCCAGGCTGAAAAAGGAAGATGTGCTTGGGTGGGTGCTGGCACCCGAGGGCAGCAGGTGACAGAGAAAACTGAGACACTGAAATCCTGACTCTGGGCCAGGCGTGGTGACCCACCAGATGTGCCACAGCCACAAGCCAAGAGAACATGAAATAGTTAAAATTCCCAGGGACAGTTGTGTTTATTTTAAAGCTCACTGCAGCCCTTTAAATGAAGAAATAAAAACCTTCATCTCCAACTGCAGATAGACCTAAGCACGAAATTGTTGTGGGGGAACTCATTATTAAAATACAGGCCACACAGTGCAGGCTGAAACAACGGAGAAGATATTTTTGCTTCCAGTGCTAAGTTCACTAGAAATATTCATTTCACTCACAGGAACATCACTCTTGCTAGGTACTGTACAGACAAACAGCAACACGCAGCCCCTCCTGAGCCCCTCAACCATCCATACATGCATGAAACATCTTCTGAAAACCAATCTCCCTTCAAAAAAACCCCAAATTAATTTATGCCCCATATCATGTCCTGATTATTGCAGACTTAGACAGAGATGGGTTTTTTTGTTTAAAAAGTAAACAAAAACTGGCGTGCTGCAAGAAAAGTGATTGCCTCAATAGAGAAGTGCCCATTTATGTCATCCCACAATTATTTCGAGCACTATAGTTGAGGTTAGTCCCTCCAAGGCATGTACAAATTGCAAATACACACAAATAATAATGCTCATACTTTTGGAAAATGTGAAACCCTTTGTTTTGGAAAGGTTGTTCCTATTATTTGTGGCTTGCAACTGTCATCATTATTCAAGCCTTGTCTTCTTTCATGATTGTTCTGCAGCTACTGGGTGCTTGAGAACTTCCCCAAAATTAATATACTTCAAAGAACCAGACATTTTGTATATAGCTTAATTACAGCCTATATAATTAACTTTTAAAATGATAAAAACTGTTCTGTGCCATAAGTGTACTCAGACTTCTGCTCACAGGCAAGCCACTACATATCATCCGACTGAGCAAAGGGCCAAGAAATTCCATTTCATTAATTGTTTCCTCCAAATCTGAAATGTAATTACATATTTTCCAGGGACCTTTGACATTTTCACACTGTGGCTTGGAATCTGATCATACCCTGAAGTAAACTGCCTGGCTGGTCACAGACTTCACAAAAAAAGATGGTTAGAGAGGTAGACTTGGCCTTTTGCAGACTGCAGGGAGGAGGGAGCTGCACAGCTTCGCGTCAGGTTTTGTTAACAGAACCTTGCAAGGAATGAGGAAGAGATGATGAGCTGAGCTGTTGGATCAAGTAGTCACTTTCAGAGGATCAGAAAAGGCACAGGGAGAGAGGAGAGTTTTTCATTGCCCCAGCCACGGCTGGTTCACACAGAACTAGAAAGGATTTTTGAACTTTGCCTTTCCCTGAGTTTTGGCCCTGCTGTGCTTCTGGGCTCTCTTCTTGAGCACCAAACCCAGCCGGGGTGAGCAGACAAATCTGATCCACATGGATGCAATGCTCCAACACTTGATGCCTCCAAGAAACATCCCAGCAGGCAAGTGCTGCCAGGAACTGGCACCGAGGAGCAGTGCTGCCATCCTCATTCAGGGTGGGCAGATCCGTGGGTCTATTAGAAGCCGCAGTGATTTTATAAATGAGTAACTTCTTACCAATGAACAAACCATGAATGAACTCACTGGCTGAGAACTCCCTGACTCCCATCAGTGGGCCCAGCCCTCTGTTAGTGTCAGACGAGTGCTGTGTACACACACACACGTTTGCAAATACTTGGTTCATATACTTTCGCTTAGAGCACATTAGACCTCAGTGTAATCAGCCCTAAACTTCTGCAAATGCTAAATTCACATTAAAATTCCATTTTTACCATAACACCACATGGGGTTTTTTAATCTCAAAATGCTTTTCTTGTGTTGCTTTGGATGCCTCAGCTCCTAGACAAAACATATTTCTTCAAAACGTCGCTCTGTTTCCCCTCAGTTTCACGTACCCGAGAACAGCACCTTATTTGAAATTAAATCAATGGGTCCCAGTGAATCATTACGTGGAGTTTGGAAAGGAAAAAAGAAATTTGGCAAGCCTTTAGTCAGTAATATGTGCTTCTAAAACCTACTCTTTGAAAGGGCCAAGTTATTACATTGTGAAAAGTAGTTACTCAGCACGTGCTCTAACTTTTCATAGGGATTTTTAGGCCAAATTTAAAGAGTGCTAATGATTTTGAATGCCAGACTTGAGACCCTACAGCAGGATGAGGTTTTAACAAAACTTGAACAACTGCCTTCCCTCCCCCAGGTCGTGCCTCTTTAAAGAGCTGGATTTTTGGTGCCTTAAAATTAAAGGAACCCACGTCTCCAGGCATGGAAAGTCTTGGCCTTCATATCCCTTTCCATACATCGAGAGTAAACTCCCACTCAAGGCAGTGGGAAAGCCCCCAGCATCCACCAAAATCCGCTGGCATCCTGGGAACATCATTTATTACTAGGAATCAGGAGAAACCACAACTGGAAGTGCCTTGTTCAGCAGTGCAAGCAGTGACGGGGCACATCAGCTCCTTTCAGACTGCCTGGTTCTGGTACTGGGAGCAACCCTGCCATGGAAATGTGGAGCTAATTTATCCTGCTTCCCAATTCCTTCCCCCAGCTCAGCTATCACTCCAGGGAAGCCTGGCAAAAGGTTCTCTGACAGAGGCTTGCACTGAATGCTTCAGAAGATGGCATAACCCGAGGGTGATGTGGGGTAAGGGCCAGCACCTATTACTTATTTATTCCTCTTGTTCTTCTATTTTAATAAGAAAACAAAAGCACTTGTGAAGGCAGGCTAGAGATAACATATAATTAATTAGATCACAATTCTTGGAGCCTGCTGAACATCACAGACAGGTGCTGTTGTGGGGAGGGCAAGGGAGTTGAACCTGATTCCTCTGCTTCCAGAGCTCTGGCTCAGGGGAGGCCTGCAGTGAAGTGGGCAGGCAAGAAATCCCAATTTTATGAACCCCAGTGCACATCCAGCCAGGCATCAGCTCGAGCCCCTGAATTGCCTCCAGGTCCCCCATCCACCATCTGGTTCCCTGGCGATGATGCAGCTCCACTGAAATCCAAACCCTTCTTTAACATTTCCCAAAGAAAGGGGAGACCAAAACAAAAGGATCATTTACTTCCTCTAATTGAGAAACAAGATAGGAAGACAGATAAGCCAAGGAAAATTGGCACAATTCCACAGACTTCAACTGATCCTAGAGAGCAGGGTGATGAGCGTGGCATAAAGAATATGAGCTTGCTCCTCTTACTGCCCTGCAATAGCAATACCAGGCTGTCACCTTACACATCTCATCTGGGGACAGAAAACCTCCCTCAGAAAGTATTAGGGAGGTCAGTACTACAAAAACGAAGTTGCCTCCATTTACCCAGAAGGAGCTGCCCCAACAATTTTTCCCTTGTCATTCACAAGCTGATTCTTTCCTTGCTAGGACAAAAATAATACAGTGCTAGTTGTTGCCAAATATCTACTTTTGAAACTCAGGCCCAGTCATTTTTAGCTAAGCAAACTTGGCACAAAACGAGTGTTGCCTATGGACAGAGTTTATAACGTGGGAAGTTTGCCAGGATCCTATTGCAGCCTACTTTGAGGTCTGGTGCTTCACCTTCTCACCCTACAACAAAGATTAAATAGTCTTCTAACAAGGAAAAAAAAAAAAAGAACACCTGATACTATTTTTCTCTTCCCTCCCTAGGAATTACAGTCCACAGGAGATGAATTTCAACAATGCCATGAGCAAAAACGTGGTTTTGCCTGAAGCCAGCAGAACCTCTCCAGGCTGGGATTATTTGTGTGCAACACACATGTAAACACACATGCACACACAGCCAGCTTTAACAGGAGCCTGGGAGAAGAGCTCTGCTCTCACTGGGTTAAGGGCACAAAGAAAAATATGCTGTTAAAAATAAAAGATAAATTTCACTGCTGTGAAATAATGCAAAGCCACAAGAACCCCCCTTTAGAAAGATACTGGACAGTCCCAGGGTGCTGCAGAGGAAGGAGTGTAACACACCAGAGCTCGTACGTCACCCCATCAGGGCAGAATGGATCCCAAAAACATCTCCTGAGGAGCAGACCTGACAAATTCCTCTGGGCATTGTTTGGATCTCTTTGCTGACAAGTGAGATGGAAGTGGAAGATGCAGCACCAGCTTCCCCCATCTCTTCTTGCTTGCTGCATCAGCAAGTCTTCAACAAATTCCCTGCTTTCCTCTCTGCAGAGGGGAAACTGAAAAGTACCAAAACCAGCTGCAACATCCCACCAGGAAGGAGAGTCTCCCACTCTGTTAGAGTCTGTGCACAGCTCCCACCTCAGCAACGCATTCGGGATTTTCTGGGTGTGACGCAGGACACAGAAAAAGAGCAGGATGGGGATGTTCCCTGGACCAACTCTGCTTCACCTCTGTGAAAGAACAGCTGAGACAAGAGGGGAGGGTGTGGGTGGGAGGGAGCCACAGAAAGATTGATGCAAATTCATTTTTAAAAGCCAAACAGATGAAAATAATCTTCACAGCCCCACAGCTGTTCTGTGAATTTTTTTCAGACCAAGCCTGAGCAAAATGCAGTGCAGATAACAACCCAAACTTTGGGCAGATCAGGGCTGTGGAATCAAGGGCCCTCTGCTCTTCCTGGCAGTGTGCGCTGGGGGAGATGAGGCTCTCTCCTCTCTCACAGGCCTTTTCCTCCACCTGACACAGCCACACTCAGCATGCTGCCCTCTGCTCATCCCTCTCCCCTTCACACCTGCTCCCCGGTGTGCCGGAGAGGATGGGCAGCGCTGCTCCAGGCCTCCTCCAGCTCCCTGCCAGCACCTCTCAGCACGAGGCACGTAGGGGAAGAAAACCCAAGAGAGGGAACAGACACAAGCCCTGACACTGCACTTCAGGGCGATGGCTGCCAAGCCTCGGACCACAGGACTGACAGACGGACTCACAGCTGCACTTATCCTGGTTATTTTCCTATAAAGCAGGCCTGCCAACAGCCAGCCAGCCCTTTCTGCAGCTTCCACTGCACTTTGTGGAGCAAGATCTTACACTGGTTTTTAAAGGCTACAAAAATCTCTCTGTTTTGGAGCCAGACAACACATGTTCAGGAACTTACTGTTGTGCTCCACGTCCTGGTGCCTGGTAGGAGGCAGAAGTGCCTTTTCCAACACAGGGAAAGCAGGAGGGCCCCCGGGCACAGCAGCTCCCTGGGGGCTCCTTCTGGCCAAAGACAAGGCCCAGTACAAAGTGCTGGTGTTGCTCTGCATTGGTCTCAAGGATTTTCCCCCTGAAGTCAGACTGAGCCTGTCCCTCATCCTCACCAGGCTCTGGGAATGGCCTCAAAGAAATGATGGGGAATATAAAAAGCTACAATGCTTTCAGGAGTCCAAGCTGGCACCTTTGCCTGCCTAGAGGTTCCTAAGTGGAATAGAAAACTTTGCTCTGAATGTTTTCTCTGGGACTGATTCATTAAATGAAAATGTTCAAAACTGCTTTTATAAAAATTGCTGAGGCTCTCTGAAAGCAATACCTGGAACAGACAGGAGCAGGGCGACTGGACAGCAACTGCTAAAGGCAACACTGAACAGGACTGAGCACGACTGCTAAGCTTTGAGGCAGGCTTAGGGCACCTGGGCTCAGCAGCTCCCCTTCCTCAGCGTATTTAACCCCAAAACACACCTGACCCTCTTGGGACAGGGAACAAGAGGCCTGGAAGGGCTTCCTGTCTTCGGGGTGCTCCCCTCGGCGAAGCCCCCCCAGCCCAGGGCTATCACATTGCACGTTGTTTATACACAATGGCACAATATAAAATCCATTTGGAACCCAGGCTCACTCGCTGCTATTAAAGAATCCATCGGTGAACTTCATTTTTTATTGGTTCACTTACAAAACTCACAGCAGCGTGTTGTGTTTATTTTTCCAGAGCATCAATAAAAATCTTTTTGATTAAAAAAAAAAGAGAGAGGGAAAGAGAGAAAGAAAGAAAAAGAAAGAAATGAAAAGCTGACCTGGTATAACCCAGGCGAGCGCTGAACCTCAGCAGTGCTGGATAAAATGAGCTGAGAGGCAGCAGAGCCAATTGCTGAGCAAATGCTCAACTGTGGCTGGAACCAGCAAGGATTGAAACCTGGTTATGGCACAATTTTTGCTTTATAAAAATAAGCACAATCAAACCCTGCTGTATTAAACCAGGTTTTGTCATAGACCAATCACTGAAGGGAGGGCAGAGCAGATGTAGAGCCCCAGAGCCAAACACACAGGCTCAATCCTGATGGATGCAGGCAGTGTGGCCAATACTCCAGGTATTTATGGTGCTCCATAAATTGCCATACTGCTCCAGAAACAGCAAATAATCTATGCTTGGTGTTTCCTCAGGCTTTTTTTCCCTCTCTTTTCTCACTTACAGGCATGGCTGTATCTCAAACCCAGCATCCTTTAGCTTGTGTGATCTGCAGGCCTACTTGGCCTTTGTTCAGTCCTGCTACTGCTGCCTGCAACTGAGCTGGAAATTGCACGTGAGGTGAAAAGCACCATTAAATCCTGTAATGACAACGACCCCGGTTATATTAAAGTCACCCAGGCCCCACAGTGTGCCTGTATGGGTACAGAGAAACTGTGGATATGGCCTAAGCCAGGGCCACCAAGTCCTGCACGGGGAGGTGACAGCCTGGCTGCGCTGCAGTTATGGCCCAGGTTTCCAAAACTATGTAGAACAAATCTGATATTAAGTTATTCAGCCATAGGATTTTAACTTCCAGGGATATGAACTGGCTGCCATCTTACATAACTGCAAACACATTGTAGCTACATTCTTATGAAAGAGTAAGAAATAAAATTTGCATCTTTAAGGCAAAAATATATCTAAACAATTTCCTAAACACATAAGATCAATTCCATATTTAAGAGAGCTGGTTATTTTTTTTTTCCCCCTTTAAAATCAGGTTAATTCTGCCCTTTTTCACCTGTTATTTCTCAAAATACAAATTTGTGCAATTTTTAAAAGCAAGCAATTAAAGGAAACAACTTGTTTAAAACAGTCATGATTTTTCCCAGCTTGGTTAAGAGAATACTCAAAATGTCAGCTAAAATTTACATATGGTTCAAATATTTGACAAAAATGCAAATAGAGTAAAGAGAAGAATTTCTGACATTTCATTTTTGTTCTTATCTTTTTTTAATCCACCTCAGAAAAAGTGAGAAAATAAATCCTATTTTATCAACAAGTTTATCAGATATTTCACCTATTACACCTTACGGGATGTTAGTGAACTGCTCACTTTGGCTATTTGTTATTAGTTACTGATTCTTGGCTGGCCACCATAGGAAGCAGCCTCACAGTACCACGGGTGTAGGGTTTGGGTGGGAATTCCATGGACTTCCATAAACCAGAAACATCTCTCTGGGCAAGAACCAAAGCACAGGGTGCACAGCTGGAACAGCTGTCCAGGACTGGAAAGGATATCTGCACTCACTCACTTTGTCATCTCTGGTTATCTTTACAGGTGCTCTTTAGAGGACCACAAATCTTGCTGAAAATCAGCTCATGTTGCAAAACCCCTCGGAGGCTTTCAAAAGTCCTCACTCTGGGGCTTGTCTGCCTTGGAAAACAAATCAGGCCAGTTATCATGGGACAGGTACTCATCAATACCTGCACGGGTGGCACTGATGGCGCCTTTATCCACTTGGGAAACAAGCCGTTAAATAACCCCCAGAAGGCAGCTCAGCAGGACCATCCACTCTGGGAACGCTGGGATTTGCATTCACTTGCCAGTTCCTTCTCCTGCCACCCAAGCGCTTGCCCTGCAGATAAGGGGCTGTCAACAGAGTGGGAAGTTTGTCCCATCAAAACCTCCAAACTTTTGGGAAAAGCCAATCTCTGTAAGAGCTGGAGCCCGTGTTTTCTTGCCTCCTTCTTGTGGGTGGGGAAAAAACCCAGCCTACAAAAGTAACACAGCGCAGGAAGCCTTTGGGGATTAAAACATGATACACTGTATTTCAGCAGGGATTTGGACAGGCTGGCAGGGGAAGGAATTCCTCATGGAAGGAAGAATGCCTCCCTCAGCATCTCTAATTACCTCGGCGCTTCTCTCGCTTTCTTTTTCACTGGGAGCTTTCACTTGGAGAGCAGTCATTTGCCACCGGGATGTGTGTAGAGAGAGCAGCAAAAATCAAACCACTATTTTTACAGAGGCCTTTTCCTTTCCGCCCCGTCGGCAGAACAAACCTTACACAGACACAAGAAAACTATTATGCTAAGCCTGTTCCCAGGACAGGAAAAGTCCTCTCCCATCCTCATTAACATTGTACAAAGTATCTCAGGCTTGCAAGTGCTACAGGACAGGCTTGACAGACGTGACTGTTGACCCGAAATATTACCGAGGACTGGAAAACACCCGGCTGAAGCTTTCTGAACACGACCATCAGCGTGACTGCCAAAGAAAGCATCAGCACCCGTTACTTCATGAACCAACATGTGATTTGCAGAAACACTTACACGGCTTAAAAGGTCTAAATCCTGCTTTCAAAGGAGTTTAGTCACCGCAAAGTGATGTCGGTATCTCGGTACATTCAAGGGCTGGCCCTTGGAAGTGCAACTTTCCGTGGAAATGAGTCGTTGGTGATGAATTTCACAGAGGGAAATTCCTGCTGCACAGATATTGCAGGAGCACTAAAGCTCCTGTGAAGTCCATGTCCTCCAGCACAACCCCTACACCTCCACTCCTGGACAGAGTGGGCTGAAACAGCAGCAGCTGAGCCTGACAACAATTACAAAGGTGGGAAACGTGGAAATCCCAAATGAGACCTGGATAACGGGACGGAGTGGTCGTGTCAGGATGGGGTAACTTACTGCACATGCACAAAACAATCAACACACAAATTCTTTGCCCGGGAAGACACCGCAAAATCACCACCCCCAACACCGAACTTGCACACAAAACTCAGAAAAAAAATAGGACATTCACATAATACAAGAAAACTATTGATTCAGTTCAACAACCAGTCCTAGAGAGAATTAGATGCTTTAAAATTGGTTAAACAAGATCAGACTTTCCTTGCATTTTGTTCAAGCCATTCAAGAGCTTTAGACCCGCCCTGGGAGACTGTTGTTCTAACATGGAATCCACACAATGTTTTAAGGCAACTATTTTCCGAAAGGCTGCTGCCACAGCTAAAACTCCAGCCATGTGCAAGAGACCCTTTCCTGAGCCCCTACCATCTTCCAATTCCTTGCTGTTGTAACTCAGAGAAATTAGCTGCTGAAATCCTTTGCCAGGAATGGGAAGAGCTGCTGTGCCAACACCCTAGCAAAAATCAGCATAGCTTACACGCCGGCAGAAAGGATAACAAACCCCAACCAGTGCCGTAAGTAACAGAAATGAAGGAGAATTTGTGTCCTTCTCCTAAAGGACTTAACATGTTAGCCAGGAGCATGGGCAGGTAGAGAAATGGAACTGAAAAGGCAAACCCAAAATGTTTGAATTCTGAAGTCCAACACAGCTCTGAAAGGGAAAGTGGCATGGAAAGTCACTAAAAACCACAAATCAAGCTGCAGGCCAAACCCTTTGTCATTTAAAAGCCTTAGATCAGTGCTGGAGTGGCATTACTTGAATTTAATGGGCACACAGTGAAGGGCTGTTTAATTAAGCATTGAAAACTTGACAAGACTGTTTAAAATACCCTTCAATCTGCCATTAGCTTTAACGTATATTAATAGCTAGAGCTTGCTGGAAATGCTCCACTGGGAGAAATTCTGGAGTGAGGAAAGCTCCAAAAATTTCTCCATGAAAATTTCCGCTTTGTTAACTCTAAAAATCATGGAAAAACACCTTAAAGCAAAATATTTCATTTTGAATCAGCTCAGTAGTAAAGGAAAAACCCCACACAAGTATGATCATCTCTAATGACATGCTGCCTGATGCAAATCTAAGTTCTGATCACTAAAACGTTGAATTTTTTTTTTTCTCTTTTTTGTGAGCTCGGCTCTTTGCTTGCACTACACAGAACACCAAAATCCTACTACCCTGAGCCGTTTGGAAGATGTCTGCAGGAACGTGCCTCTTGTCTGATGGTTGCTTCTCATTATCACTCATACCTGAACGAGCCCCCACCAAAACAAGCAGAAAAAACCCCAGAGAACTCTAAGAGGTGGAAATGAACAACTTTAAATGCTAATGGAAAGACACTGCGAGACAACCTGAATAGCTGAAGGAGTCTTTTTTCCACTGGCAATAGAAACAGTGGGTCTGAAAGTCAGCTAAGATCGTATTGATGGTCTGAAAAGGACACCCGTGGCACAGGTTTGCTCCATATGAGCACTGTGGTTTCCTAGTCCAAGGAAAAGTACTGTTTCCAGAATGTGAGAGCATTGTCTTCACCCATAACACCAGCCGAGCAGGCTGGTGAACTCATTGCTGCTTACCAACACCTTCTTATTTGGTTTTCCACTGTGAGATTAGATCATGCAGGAAAAGTTCACCAAATACTACTGTAAAAAGAGATGAACTTACACAAGATTTTGTTGGTCATTGAGAAAAAAAAAAATGAAGTGCCTTCTGTCAAACTACTGAAAATTAATTAACTTTGAATACTCAAATACATAAACATTTCTGCAAAAACACTTCGGGATGAAAAAATTATTTACTGTGCCCTCCAGGGAAATGTACCTTGTCAATCCCTTGTCACTAAATCACTTGCTAACAGTTATGGTGGGAGGTAAATCACTGTTTAACCCTGATGAGTTTAAAGGCCTTGAAGCCTAATGAATTCTCCCATTCATTCTGGAGGTTACATCTGCTCTCCAGCTCTCTTTTAACAACCTGGTGCTGAAAAGATGTGATGTAATTTTGCTGTTTACTAAACAGGTGTCAGTAATCCTATCCAGTGATGTCAGGCCACTTGCTTGGAATTCATTTTAAGACAACTATTCAAGCTGGCACGCCGGGATCATAAAAAGGCTCTTCCCTGGGGAGCTACAGCTTCCCAGCACATCCACGGACAGGAAGAAGGACCAGGAAATATTTCATGAACTGATGGGGTTAGTGCTGCAAACCCTGTTAATCAGGTCATCTGCCCAGCTCTTACTTTGCTCCATAGGAGGGATCTGTTCACATGGTTGAGTGCCCCAGCAAGTGCCCCTGGGTGTTCCTTTCCCACTGAAACACCCAGGACCACAGCGAGGGAGATGGTGCAGCCCTGGAATAGAGCAAATGGGCTCAAGAGGTAACGTAAGAGGTCCCAGAGTGGCAGTGCTGCACTGGCATCGACTGCCCAAAGGCTCCCTGGATAATTTCTGAGTTATGCCCTGAGTAACCCAGAAGCTGAGGGTGGCCCCTTCCAGCAAGGCTGACACAGAGCACAGGGCTGGGCTGATGCTCCTCTCCCAGGCGCTCCAATAGGCTCTCCGGGGAGCTGCAGGAATATCCCATATGGAGCCTTTGGGACCTCCCCATCTCCAACAGCCCCAGAAACAGGTGAGCACAGCGCTGCTGCCCACTGTGTTACACCCCTGGCAGCACCTACCCAAACCACACTGGCTGCCTCCCCAAGCTGCTGGAGGGGCACCGCACATGCCCGAGGCAACACACAGCTCTGCACGAAAGAAAGAATGTCATGGGCAGTCAGGGTTGGACTCCAGGAATGTCTTAATTTCATTGAGAAATGGTATTTGGTGTTAACAACATGGTATTTTAATTGTTTAATGCTCACTTACTCATGCAGCATTGGGCTGTCGGGGCTTTCCAAGGATTTTGGCTATGTAATACTGCTCCCTTGGCAGGAGGGGAATTTGAGGCAAAAAAAAAAAAAAAAAGCAAGAATGCTGGATTTGGGTGAACAGTGATGCTTGGCCCCCATGCAGCATGAGGTTCCTTAGCCCATCTAGCTTATTACCTCCATAAACTAAATAAGCCTAATTAGCCTATCAAATATTTCTGGGTTTAGACAGAAAAATGTCTGGTTTAACTAAATGAAACCTTTCACAGAAAATGCAAAAAGTAAATTTTTACAGCTCGAAAGGTTTTAACTGAAAACTGTCCCATTCTAACCCCACACTGAAAGTACTCCAGGTTAGACTAAAACTGTTTAGTCTTTAATGACCATGTTAAATATTCCATGGAAAAAAAAAAAAAGAGCATTGCTTATTAACTTATTTGTGAAACAAGCTGTGCTCCTCACTGTTGGAAACACGTTCCTCTGACCATATAATTTTGGGCTCTTTTCAGCATTCATACGCCTGGAGTTTTAATGGGAGATTGCTGATTTTCATCAGACCAGTAAAACATCAAAAAATCAATACAGGCATTTGTGCAGATATAAAATCATCCTAATTTGTTCAGCTGAACTTGTAAATTAAAGGCAATGTGAAGGGACATTTGAACTCAAGTCCAAGCAAACTTGCTACTCGTTATCAGACCTCCACATGGATGGTCTTACTTGGCCCTAGGAAATGCTGGTGTGTGGTTTAAGAGGCTCTCTAAAACTCATTACATGAAATCACACACTTCAGACACGAGCAGCTCATAAGCCTGGAAGTTTGTGTCTATTTTTTCCAGATACACTGGCTGCATTTCAAAAAAACACATCACCAAAGATCACATCTTGCTGCAAAAAGTGAGCATTGATTTAATTTTGCTTTGTAGAACCAGGTTCCTGACAATTTTTTTTCGTGGCAATGGATGTAAAACAGTAAATTTCAGGGTTTTGTTTGCTTAAATAGAACATTTTCTGCTCTGCACAAACTAATTTTCCAGGCCTGAGCCTACGTGTTTTTTAGATTTTTTTTCCCCTTTCAGCTTCTTTACTGGGTATTTAGCTCTTCCTTCCTTAATGGGAATTTAATAAGACCCAGCTGACAAGTGCTCAGTGAAGTGACCAAGCAGCACCTGAAGGGGATGGGATGTAAGATCCATATAAAATGCCTGAGTACGATCATTGTTATTAAAAGGATAACCAAATGAATTCATAATGATGGGACACTCATTTAAAAGTGTTTCCATAGCTGTTACACATCAGGAAAAATACGGAAGTTACCTCATTTTCTCCAATCCTAAATAACCTTATAAACTCACCAAAGAAATTAATTAGCCAATATTTCTTGAAAATTCATAACAAAGTTTCCATTTTTCCGTCAGATAATTCCTTAGTGCATTCTGGTTTTTAACTTCCTCCGAGTCTGGATCATTTTGATGTGTGAACAGACATTTTGTGTTTCCATGGGTTATTTCCACAGGTTCAAATATCTTCTGTAATTGACATTTTCCTGCTTACAAAAGTTGTCAAACTTGAAAGTAGCAGTTGATTGATAAAACATGGGTTTTGTCTGTAACTTAACTTCATTGTTGGGGCTTACTGCTCAAGCTCTGAATAATTTCTCTCTTCAAAGTGACCTGCATTGAGAGTTTTTGGGGGTTTTTGGTTTGGGTTTTAGGGTTTTTTTAACCATCTACGTTTTAAGCTACTTTTATAAAATAGAAAGCAGCAGCTGCTTTTCCCCTTTTCCTACAGGTAAATCTATTCAACAATTTGCTTCCACTTTAGAATTACTACTCTCTAAATAAAGGAGTGTAACTTGACTTTTAAAATAATGTCTTCCAAAGTCAACTTCATAATCATTCAGCAGCATTTATCCTTTCCAATCCTGACTAGAGAAAGGAAAAAGGAAAAAAAGAAGAAAGCACTGAGGAAAGCACTGACATGTGCAGCATCACAGAGGATGGAAGCTACACAGGCCATAAAGCAGAACCACAAATGTTATTTCATGCTTGAAAACTCCACAATGATGTTATTTAATATTAAAAAACCCACACACAGTAACTACAGAAGGAGCATTTCTTCTAGTGATGAGAAATGCACAAAAGCATTACCCAGAGCCAAGCAGAGTCTTTTTGCTGGCCTTAGTAGATTCTGGGCCTTGTTTGTAATAAAGACACAAACAAGTCAGTACGGTGCTGAAGTGACCAGTGTTGGCACAGACAGGGATGCCTTCACCAATGCAGCACTTAGTGGTGGGCAACTATTTACGATTTCCACCTGAACGTCACTGAATTATAACACAGACACTCAGCACCACCATAAGGGCACTCAGATGTTCCCCTCTGTGGTGGGGCCACACCACCCTTCTGCTGACTCCAAGTTCTTCCTGTGTGTCATAGAACCATAGAATGGTTTGGACTTTAGAGACCATCTGGTTCCAACCCCTGCCATGGGCAGGGACACCTCCACTATCCCATGTTGCTCAGAGCCCTGCCCCACTTGGCCTTGGACACTTCCAGGGATAGGCAACCCTCTCTGGGTAACCTGTGTCAGGGCCTCGCCACCTTCACCATAAAGAATTCCTTATCTCTAATCTAAACCCACTCTCCTCCAGTTTGAAGCTGTTCCCCATCTTGTCCTGTCACTCCAGGCCCTTGTCAAAAGTCTCTCTTCATCTCTCTTGTTGGCTGCTCCAGGTACTGCAAGGCTGTAATTGGGTCACCCAAAGCCTTCTCTTTTCCAGGCTGAACAATTCCAGTTCTCCCAGCCTTTCCTCATAGCAAGGGTGCTCCATCCCACAATCAACTTGCTGGCCCTCCTTTGGGCTCCATGGACCTCCAACAGGTCCATGTCCTTCCTGTGCTGGAGACCCCAGAGCTGGGTACAGCACTCAGTAGTGCAATGCCCTGGTTTGCTTCACTCAGGGCAGGACCCGGACGCAGGAAGTGAGTGACACAAGATTTGATAAAGCCACAGAGCGTGAGGGTGCTGGAGAGGCTGAGCTCTGCCCAGGCACAGGTCTCCCACAGGGATCACCTCCAACCTCTCTGCTCCCTAACACAAGCCCCTCTGCTCAGAGGTGGCTCATTGACACTGTGCCATGGCCAGTCTGTGCTTTAATCTGGCCCCACTGTAACCAGTGCAGTCTCAGAATGCAGTTCCATTGTCCTGGATAGGGATGGATTAAAGCAAGAGGCAATTTTTTTTTTTTTTGAAGTCCCAGCCCAGACACAGTAGTTTCACGTGCCTTTGGCACAAAACTGTTATTGCTTTCTGAAGCAGTTGTTGTTTCAGTGACATGACTACCTGCAGGGGCGTTTTAATTATGGTTGGTGTATCACCTAACTTCGTTAGGTATTGCTTTGAAGTTGTTCTTTGTATCTGACAGCAAGAGGATGGAAAACACATGACTGTTGATTCCCTTCCCCTTGCCCTGCATTGGCTTGGTGTAGCCTTTGCTTTGGATTACACAAACATGGAGCAGATGGAAAAGGAGATCCCAAAGAAGAGGCCAGACAAAGTGCATGTACCTGACACCTTTGGGTGGCAGGTGTTTTCTTTTAAGCCGCCCTTATGAAGAGTCAAGCAGATATATAAACCTACAAGTGGCAGGTCAGGCCCTGAAGACAAAAAATTGCTGAAAACTATGTGTTAAATGACTATTTCCAGCAGAAAAAAAAAGTTTAAAAAAAATAAAATCCCAGTTCCTGAACCGAGCGCATCAGTGTCGTACGGGGAGATGCTTTGCTATGGCAGAGAGGTGATATTTGCAAGCATTTTCACATAACTGCATGAAGTGACATCCCAGCCACTTGCAAAAGAGAGGCAAGGATGCTTCCTGGCTGGACTGCCAAGGCAGGGAGGAAGGATTCCACGTTAGTCAGATGGCAGCAGAGTATGCACAACCTCCAGTGGGCTGCCAGAGCACACCCCAGCCTCGGTTTCCTGTGTATCCCTAATGAATTTAGGTATCCAGGGCTGGGTGATCACACTCAGCTCACCATCTTCAAACACAATCCACCTCCTCCACATCCAGGTAACAACTAATTAAGATCCTCACACATACATATATATAATTAATCAATTCAATTGTTTTCAAAAAAGGCAATTCAGAAAAAAAGATGGTTCCTAAAAGCCACTGTGCCAGCAACCACATAAAGCATTTCAAACCATCTGCTGCAAAGCACGTGCCCAATGAAGCTGCCAGCTGGGATATTCAGTTTAGAGGAACCCTCTTTCCTTGAGTGAATTTCAACAGCTTCAAAGACAGACAGGAGATATCTTGTAGGTTCATCAAAATCTTCCCCCTCCCTATCAAAGACACCAAGAGAAGGCACCACAAGAGCAGCTTCCAGCAGGGTCAATTATTATTAATGGTTTCTTCATTAACAAGGCAACTTCAGTCCCATTATGCCTCTCCCATGGAGGACAGGAGTTCTCATCTTTCAAAAGGAATCTGAGCAAGCCATGTGGAGATTTCGCCATTTGTGGCTTGGGAAAGTGGAGATGAAAGACTTCTAAGACCTTTAACTTGGGTTTGTTTTCTACTCTGGGATGATTATGACATTACTCACCACACGTATCATCTTCCAGCCCCAGGAGACCATCCTGAGGAGACCCAGCGGGCTACAGAAATCACTTCTTCTTTTAGGGCTCTTGCTTTCCCTGCAGTTTCCACCACCACAGCCAAGATCCCAGCCTGAGAGTTGGGAAGTTGGATACTTAAGGTGATACTTGCATTGAAATTTCAAAGAAGGGTCACAATGCTGCTTCAGGGCTACGTGCAGCAATAGAGATTCTCTGTTTCTGTAACAAACTGGTTTTAGAGGGGTTTATTTGGTTTGTTTTTTTGCCTTGAGTGTTGTGCCATGCTGAGGAAATACCTTAAAATGAAGGTGCAACTACATCCCTTTTGCAAGAGCTTGGTGACTGGAACTCTCTGCTCATGGGAAACAGAAAAATCCTCGGGCCAGCTCTCCACTCCCCTTTCCCAACCCCACACACCTGGTGTTTAACATACACAGAGGAGTCTCTCACCTTCTCCCACAACCCAACGACTGGACTTGAGCAGTAAAGCTGAGCAGGACACAAACCTGGCACATCCTCTACTTGCTGGTCCCTCTCCCTCCTTATTTGCTGAAGCTTCTTTTCAGGTTCAAAGCCTTTCCATGGTGCCCCAGTGAATAAACCCCACTAAAGAGGAGAAGAGTCAATTCCTGACACTGAAAGCCCTCTGCTCACACGCCACAGTCACACCAGCTGCCTACGCTCACAGCCACAACATGAAAAACCATCCCGAAATCCTATTGCTTCAGAATCTTTGAACCCAGACACATGTCCGGGGATGAAAGGGGAAATGAAGCTGCAGAGTTCCCTTCCTGCTATGACAGAAGCGTACACACAAGTAGGCTACTTCCTATGGCCAGCCCCACCCTCTGAAATTCTGAGAAAAAAAGGGAAAAAAAAGCTCAGCTAATGGGAATTGCAGCACCGTTCACGCCACAGTAGTTAAGGTTGTATTCATTATAAATCCCCTTTTCAAGGTTTCTGTCACTCCGCCATAAAAATCATTCTGGGTTGAAACCTAGCATCCAAGCTTTCTGCCCAAGGACAATATTTTTGACAGAATTTGGAAACAATTGGTTTGGCAAAGTGCAGCTGAAGTTTTAAGGAGTGCAAAAAAGAATAGTGGTTAGTGGTGTCAGATATTATTATTTTATGCTCTCATAACTTAAAAACAACTAATTTAGGTTCTGTGGTTGTTATTACTCCATAATTTCCTCTGAAATAGTTGGCCCATTCCTAATAACAAGCTCCTGCTAACTGCTAGCACTTCTCTAAACAGAAAAATAATAATATTCCTGGGCCAAATCTAGGGCTGCCATAAATCAGCTTAGTGCCGCTGCTGCCCATTTACATCAGCTGAGGGCTTGGCCCCAGGTGTTAAGCAAAAGTCATTTTTGGTGTGTGCATGTGTCTGGTTGGTTCCATTAGCCCTGAGCTGGGCAGTTCCCAGGAACTCAGAATGCAGATGGTTAGGTAATGTCTTCAGGACCCGACAGAAGGGATGGTGCTCTCATCAAAGGCTGTTGCTAAACACAGCTTGACTTCATGCGCTGCAATCAGCACCTCCACCTAGAATATGTAAGGATTTCTTGGGAAGCACGGTCACACCAGGAAGCCACGCTGGCCGCCTCCAAGCCCAAGTTAAAGCCAGGCTCCCCCACTGCAGTGAATCACTCATGTTTAGCTTCTCTTGCTCTGCCTCTGGAGAAGCCGGTGTTTAAACTCCTCCTGAGTACATCTCACACAGAACCGTGCATTTTGGAGGCCACGGCTTCCCAGGGCGCAGGAACTCAGGGTCAGGAACTACTGGTCAGAAGGTGGTTCTGCAGTGCCTTGGGAAGTCCGCTCCTTGCTTTTGAACTCAGGCAGCCCTGGGGTTTTTTGAGTGGGCTATTGAATGCTACAAGTGGGATTTGGATATTTTCAGAGAGGTCCAGCACAATAACCACCTGTGGCCTCCTCCTTGAACCCATATAAATGATGTTTTCTTACTGAAAAATAGCACTCAGATAAATGAGTACTCCTAAAAGATACTTTTGCACTCTCAAAGTTTCTTATTCACACATCTCAACAGGGTATTTGGATTGGAACCTGCAGGTCTTTTGTGCATATACCAGAGAAAAAGAGTATTTTTTCTTCCTTTTCTTCTTATTAGTTAACCTGATAAAATTTACCTAGCCCTGAGCCCTTAAAATTCACCTATTCCTTCTGTATTTCCCTCAGGTTTGATACCCACATGTAAAAGAAGCACTGCCCAGAGGAATGGAGTCAAAGAGCAGCAACAGTAAAAATTAGCCAAGTACCAGGTACAGGACACTTGGGTCCTTATCCAAAATTCACATTACTTATGCAATTTAATCCTGGTCTAAAATTCCCTGTTCTGCCAGATCCCCTTTGACAATACACAGCTGTGTACATAGTGATGGGATGCTAAGATGGCATATTCAGCATGAAAAACAACAGCCAGAGATGGGCCAACTCCTCATGTCAGGATGAGAATTTTTAGGTGATCCCACACCTATCAAGTCCTCTGTGTCCACAACCTCCTTGGCACAAAATGCCACAAGTTTACCAAGCAACTTTCCTCTTAAAGGTTGCTCATTTAGATACAAAAGAGCCCAACAAGGAGGACAAGGCTCTCGAGCAGGTCAGAGATGGCTCATGGGCAGTTGGAACTTCTGTCCACAGAGGGAGGGAAGGTGCTGGGCAGAGGGATTAAAACACCCATCACCAGTGCAGCAGGGACCAGCGTTGGTCACTAGAGACAAACCTACTCACCTGACAAGAGTAGTAAATTGCACAGTGTCAGATGTCAAGAGACCTTCCCAAACACTGTTTGGAAAGTCCAGGGACTGTTTATGTTGGGGTGGGGGGAAAAGTATTCATTCCCCCTTGCAATGGGTTAAGCAGCTCTTACCCCTGAGATAAGCTACTTGTGCTAAAATGTCAACAACTGACCTAATTTATTTTAGATATGGAGCAAAAGTGGCCTCTGCTATTCAAGTTTCAGTGGACAGCTTAGGGGAGGATAAAAAACAGAAGAAAAGGGATCCCTTTTCACAAAAAGCCACTATACTATCCTGTCAGTCGATGAGCTTTTTCTGCTTGAGCTATTCCATCTTCCTAAATTATACCAAAGAAGTCCTGTAGGTTTTGCAAGTGACAGTCTGAAAGCAGCATAGAAAGGAAGCCCTTCCTGAGAGCTGGTTAAAAATTCAGTGATAAAAATAGCAGCTTTCTGCTTTGACACAGCAGCCATGGCTTGTCCCTGTCAAGGTGGTTTAAAATAGTATTTCGGGTCACAGCCAGAGAAAGCCCCTCTCAGCTACCATTTCAGAACTCTGCCTGGCTTCTTCCTAATTCCTGTAGCAACAAGAGCAGGCTCCTAAAAATACCCAGGAAAAAATACAGGAGCTCAATCAATCCATTACTTTCAGAATAATATTTGTAGATTCCTCATTTCCCTCTGCGATACCATCACATTTCATCATGAAAGTCAGGTTAAAGTTTTACTTGGCATCTGCACCTCTTGTGGTGAAGGGAATAGAAATTTTGGGCTTCCAACAGCTGTGGAGAAGGGCCTTGAATATTACATCATTTATCAGTAGTGTTTCCAGAAAAAAAGGAAACATTCCATGAAAAGATAATTTACTTGTCTTAATAATGTAAGCAGGAATTAAAGTGGAGAAATCCCTCCTGGCATGATTTTTGACAGTTACCTTCGCTTTCATCCTTGCTGACTGCACATGGCTACTTTGAAAATGAATACAGTTTCCACTTCAAAACGAAAAAAAAACCCAGGAAAAGAGTGCGAGAGGGAGCCTGTGATGTAAAACTCATTGACTACAATATTTTCTGGGAAGCTTACCTGCTCTAAAGTCCTCATAGACAGGCACCTTGGAGAATATTAGGGAAATGTTTAAGCCCATGCAGTAGGAACACACGTCAGGGTTTGGCTTTAAGTAAAATGTGCATTTAGGCAAAGAGAAGTGATGGATCCAAAACTGTACAGAACAGATACACATTAATGACTTTTTCCTTGTCAGAAGAACTGGAAATAGTTCAGGAGAAGAGGAAATGGTAACTTGTCAGTTCCCATGTTATCATTACTGCTGCTGTTAGTGGCAGGACCCAGTTTCCTCTGCTCCCATGAGATCCCTTCTGTGCCAGGCTCTGTGTGAGCACAGAAATCCAAAGGCAAATTGCCAGTGCTTTCCTGCACGTACAGTCAAATGGCATTTTTGGATGGGAGGTCCCTTCTTGCACCAGGAGAACCAAAGGCCAGGGAGGCCAAACCTCATTCTCTGGCCTAATGAGGACCTAGGTAAATATTGCAGGGAAAATGTCCACAAGGGAGTGGGATAAAACAGACCCCAGGCTGGATATAACTGCACTCAGCACAAGACACCTGGTGATCCCTTTAAAAGCGACAGGGAAGCAGGTCACCCTTGGGACTAACCCTCGTTACCTTTATTGGATGCTCCTGCCCACCTGAGTCTTCAACTCTTCTGGTAGAGTGAGAACTTAGGGCCTGATCTCTCAACTGTTTTCACAATTTCCATTAAATCCAGGGTGCCTATATGGTTTAAAAGTTGTAATTTGGTAATTTCCAACACTGCTTAGAATGAGAGCTTAATTTCTACCCGCATAGACAAAACTTGTTCATGAATGCAGTTCAAAAAGAGAAAAAAATATCTCTGGCAAGTAGCAAGTCATACTGAAACCAACATACCCTACTGCCACTGCAATAAAGGTGGCTGGGGTAGAAAGTCTGTCATGTAACACAGCCCCAGTTAAATAAAATTATGATGTTTGCACAATAGCTTTAGCTATTTTTAAAAATCCGAGTATTTTTTGCAGACCTGCATGTTAACTCAGTCACTCAGGGTAAGCTGGTGCAAACTTATTCCTGAAGCTAAAATAAGGTATTAATTTTTGCCAGAACGACGCATTCAAAAATCCTTGCTTGGCCACTGAGGGATGAGATTGCCTTACCAATTGCAAATCTGAAATAAGATAGATTTATGTTTAGCTGGTCTCTCCAGCGTGTGTTTTCAAACCTTTCTGTGCAACCACAAGGAACAGAACCCCAAATATAGAAGCACCATCAGACAGACCTATTTATCAGGATCCTGTACTGATTTTTTCAGACACAGAGCTTGGCTTCCTACCCAAGGCACTGCCAAGCTCTAAAACAAGTTTCTGACAGCTCCTCAGGGGTGGTGGGGAAGAGAGGGTGTTTCTGACCCCAGGCCAGCAAGGCTGTGCTGTACCTCAAAGCCACGTGGGTCCAAATGGGGAACAAGAGCTGCCCTGGGAGAGAGAAGACAGGGAGCAGGGAGATGAAGGCACAGGGACCTCACCAAGCACACAGCTTCCAGGCAAGCTATCCCCCAAAAAAGCACTATTTTAATCCTGTCTTAAAGTGGGGGCTGCAAAATATAAGATACTTTAACAAAGACAACTGATGTAACACAGGACTGGAGTCCCTGGTTCACTTTGAGCACCAGATATTGAGCCCAGAACACACCAGACATGTCACAGCCCGAGCAGCCACAAGCAGGAGGTGGACACTTCCATAGGCGTGTGTCTGGAGTCCGGGTCTCTGCCCCAGCCACAGGACTAAAGACTTTTTCCCCAGCCTGGCTGGCTCTCCCTATTTGAGCAGCCTCATCCAGCTCTCCAGTGAGACCCCAAAGCCCCAGCACAGTCAGCAGCACCAGCACCGCTCCCCTCCCCTTGCAGGGTGGCTGGAATGGAAACCCCACTGGCTCCTTCCAGGGCTTTGGATGAGGAAGGGTGACCGGCCCTAAGGAGTTTAACGAATGCACAATCCCCTGCACAGAAGCCCTCTATGTGAAATCAATGAACCACTGGCTGTTTCAAATCTCAAACAAAATACAGGAGAGTTTTGATTGTGGTTTAGAAAGAAAACTGGAAGGAACATGTTGGAAGGAGAGCAGATCTCGCCCAATGAGATCTGTGTGAGTGCTGGGATTAACACACTGCTGGCGATTCCTCCCGAATACTGACAGCTTTGTCACACAGCTCCCGACAAGCCCAGGAAGCTTTGCAGTTTCACTGCATGATTTTAAACCTTAGAAACTCCTTGTGTGCTTAAAAAGAAGTTAAAGGCCAGTGGGAAGTGACCTGTCTGACATGGCTTCAGTGTCCAATGCTAGGACCACAGGGAACAGCACGAGGAAAAGGATAGGTTTATGGGATGCTCAGCAGCATCTCCAGACAGCAATGTGAATTTATAAGTTACTTGAAGAACTTCTTCCAGCTCTTTTTACCCACTCCCATTTTCCCCTATATGAATGATTTCTAGCAAATCACAGCTTCCACTCTCCTCCCCTTTCTGAAGGGCTGGGATCCAGCTGGAAACTGGTCCACTGGGAAATAAAATGAGGAAAGGAGTAAGCTGGCAGCACAATCCCTTGGCAGCTGGCGCTGGAGACAACACTCCCCTCTAATTCACAGCATCACAGAGTTCAGATTTCAAGGGAATGGCTGCCTCAGTTCCTGCCAAGGCACCTTGCAATGGCACAGCAGTGCCCTACCAGGATGCCCCAGCAGCCAAATCCTCCACAGGACTTTGATGGACCTCAGCTGACAAAGGAATGGCTTTACAGCGCTGTGCAAAGCCTCCTCAGATAACTGCTATCTGCAACATAAACCACCATCAGCTAACAAGGACTAGCTGTTCCCAGCACAGCTGAGACTTTACTTGAGGTATTTACACTGCTCTTTGCCATTGATAAGGAATTATGATAAGAATTCAAGTGATTGTGTTAAAAAAAAAAAAAAATCCCCCAAAAAAGCACCCAACCAGGCAGTTTACAAGCTCAAGAGGTTTCTCAGGAAGGAACTGGGGAAAAAAGGTCGTTTGGGTGTCCTAAAAGCAAGGGCTGGGACTTTGAGTCTGGGTTGTGTCCCTTCCAATTACTTGTGAGACTCTGGGCAGTCCATTTAACTCTGGAGCATTAAAGCTCACAGTGCTGTGAGAACTGAGGTGATTGTGATTATAAAAGCATTTCTTATATTACTGTTCCCTAATTTCCAAAGTCTCATTCTGTTGACACAAGGCTGTTGTACAGAAGGAATTTCAAACTGGTATCCTTCTTCTGATACCCAGGAGAGGTTCTGGGATAATCCACTGGAGACAACCCTGCAGGGCTGAGGGGAGTTGCCATGGGTTTTGGGTTCCTACCAGGGGAATTGTGAAGACATCAGGTCTCCTCGGTCTTGCACCTCCAGGGTATCCTCGCTATACACACAGAGCCCTGGAGGTGGCAATCCCAGCCCCATCAACCTCCCTGCTGTAGCACTCCCAGGGATCCCAGAAAGACAGGATATTTAGGACCACCTCACGGTTTTGCAGAATTGAAGATAGAAAAGTGGTCACTACCATGGAGGTATATAGGAGATCCTGAGGATCTATGCCTTCAAAAAAAAAAAAAACAAAACTAAAAAAGCCCCAAGCCTAAGCAGTCCCTTCACTCCAAGCAGTTGGCATGACTTGATTTTTGCAAAAGGTGCAGAAGGTTTCTTGTCCAGTACATTTTGAAAATATTATTTTAATCTTGAACCAGAATGAAAACTTAAGAAAAATATTAAAACAAGGCAGCATTTCAAGTGGAACAGATACTCCAAACCCAACCAGCTGCAGCCAGGCCTGAATGGAACCCTGGGGCAGAGCTCTCCCCATCCCTCCTGGCTGAGGTCCATAACTATTGTGGGGAGACATCTGCTCCACGGAAAGGAGTGGAGCACATTCTGCTCTCCTCTGCTTCCTCCTTACACAGCAAGGAAGTAATTTAGCTCCCAAATGCTTGTCTGATCGTAGGAAGGTGCTAATTTCAATATTATTCCTCCACTTTGCAGGCCTTTGCACCTCTGCTTTCATGGTGGAGATAGCATCAGCTCCACCAATCCCTTGTGACACGTACGGGGATAACATGTGCTTCCTGTCCTTCTGTTTTTGTGAGAGACATCTGGACACTGCCTGGCACAAGGGGATCTTGCTTTTGGTTGGAGCAACTGTGAGCAGCTCTTGCAGCAATTGCGTGACATCTCTCAAACAGAGATGATGCTGACTTTGCGCTGTTCCCACCCCAAAGCTGCATCCTGATTTTAGGAGGATTTTGACATCACCCAGGGCTAAACCACCCAGTGTGGTATCAAAAGGCTCCCTCTGGACTTGAAGGAGGCTGCAATTTCAAGCCCTGCCTCTCTGATCCAAGCGCTTTGCAGCGAACAGTAGCAAAGCAAATACTCCTGTTTTTACTGCTTGTGCAAAGAAAACTCCACTTTTCAGGGGTTCGTGCATTGAGCAGAGCAGATAGTATTTCTGTGACTCCACCTCACCTTTTTTTTGTTCCTTTTCTTTTTCACAATGACATTGGCATTTCTTTGGAGGATATTTAATTGCAGAAGGGTTCAACAGACCCTCCCCACTCAGAGCCCTGTTTGCAAGTGTCAACCCCAACTTGGAGTTCAACCCTCAGTCAGCAGAGCAGTAAAGCTGGCAGGCTTAAGTACTACAGGAATGCTAACATGGCAGATCTGAGAGAGTTAATTTGGCCAGAATGCACTCTAGTAATGTTTATGTTTTAGATAAAGTGCCTACAATGTTGCAGCTTGCCCTTCTGACCCCATTTCCTCATTCGTGTGCAGCTCAGAGAAAGTGATACTTAATTCCAAATCTTTGCTTTTATTAGCTCCCAGAGAGGGATAGGATTTCACCCCAGCCTTATCTCTGTTATAAACATCCTGTTACCATTCATATCAGGGGGATATCTTTGGGAAAATGATTAAATTCTTTTCTCCAGACACAAACAGCATCCCCCGATCGATTCTGCACAGTCCGGGCTGATTTTGCACGTGTGTGTGTTGTCAAACAGCACGAGCCTCAGTGTTCCAGAAGGGTGGAAATTTTACATGCAAGTGTGAAAACTCATGGGGCTCTTCTACAAAATCCTGGTATCTGTGCATTTAAGAGCTCAGACCTCAGTGCTGTATCTAGACCCAGCCTCACTCAGACCCAGCTTAGCCAGAGAGGTCGAATTCTTCATTCTGCCTTTTGCTAAGTCTGCTGCAAACCACCTCTGATTGCGCACGGCACGAGCAAGCATGATGTAAGTGCTGGGGCTTTTCCAGCTCCATGCTGGTTTCAGGACTGAATCAACTTGGACACATTCTTGCAGTAGCATTAACAATATTTACTGTGTATTTCTAAGGTAATGTTCAATTAAGCAAACAAAATGATGAAGCACTGTGTACTCAAGGCAGCTGATTCCTGAAAAGCCCCTTCTTGCCACCCCACAGGTGACCACCACATGTTGCTGCTCTAAGGCAGCAGCTCTTCAGCCAAGGCACATTCCCAGACTTGAAGCCCACAAAAGGGACTGAAAGAAGAAGTTTCCCTAGGCTGTCCAGCAATACACACAGGTGGTACTTCCAGAACCTCTGCTGTGTGCATCTCCAAGGACTCACAAACCAAGAAAGCCTTTACCACAGAATCACAGAATGGCCTGGGTGGGAAAGGACTTTAAAGCTCTTCTTGTTCCAACTCCCCTGCCATGGACAGGGACACCTTCCCCTAGACCAGGCTGCTCAGAGCTCCATCCAGCCTGGCTTCAAACACTTCCAGGGATGGGGCATCCACAGCTTCTCTGGGCAACCTGTGCCAGTGCCACCACCCTCACAGCCCAGAATTTCTTCCTAATATCCAATCTAACCCTACTTTCTGTCAGTTTTAAGCCATTCCCCTTTGTCCTGTCACCACATGCCCTCCTAACTAGTGCTGGGGAGGCTGAGGGCTGGAGGGAGACTCTCTGGATGTGCCTGCACAGAGTTTGTAAAAGATAAGGGCCGGATAACATACTGCACTTAGCACATGGCAAAGTTGGATGCTTTGGCAGTGCAAGGATGGGGTTTCCCCACGTCACAGCTGCCTTTCCCGTGTGCAGTTCACGGAGACAGACATACAGAGGAGGAGGTACGTGGGACAAGCCCATGTGCAGAGGCTCTCTGTGCTGTGGCTGTACCCAGTGCTGACACACCAGCTCCTTGTGACGTCTTGCCAGTTTGTTGTCTGGCCCAGGACACCCACCCTCCAGTTTCTTTATACAAGAGGGTGGGCCAAACCCATAAAACCTCATATGTCCAACACTAAACCCTTGAATTCAGTCATTCAGAAACACATTTTCAGTGTCACAAAGGGTGGGTAGGAAGCCAGTTCTCCATGACTTCCCATCAGAGCTGAGCGCCAAATTATGCTCTTTTTGACCTAGAAAATAGATATCCTGCTCAACTGAATCCCTGGATTTCCAAACATGCTCAGCAGGCAGCAGCGCTCCTCGATGAGGAGCCATGGTTCGGCTCCACATTCCCCAGCACGCATCTGCAAACACTTCCATATGGCAGAGAGTGCCTGGAGCTGGGGCTCAAGCCGGCTCCCCACCAAAACACATCCAAATTCTGAAAACAAACATAAACCTGGGTCTAAGTGACTTTTACAGGGCAGACTGAGTATTAACATATACATTGAATTTGGGTTAAAAAAGCAAAAAATGCTTCCAATAGCTGGAATATCATTGGTTCAAAAATTACAATTATTTTGTGTGGAAGTTCAAAAAAAATTTTTTTAATATACACAGATAAAAGGAGACATATCTCATTCTGGAATTCTTTTTTTAACGAGTTAGTGAAGATACAAAGAAAAGAACCCCAACAAAATATTTTCTTCCATGTTCTGCAATTAGCTTCTAATTCCTTTTTACTTTGGAGGTTTGACTAAACCCAGTAACTTGGTAGTTTAATGCAAACAAAATCCCAAAGTGAAAATTTTAAACAAAACCTGAATTTTACATGGAAAGTTAGCTCCTGCTTCTTTCTTTCTTTTCTATCCAAGATTGAAAGATATGAACTAAAACTGAACATTTTTCAGAATTTCTTTCCCTCCTTTTGCTGGAGGCTGTAATAAATCAAGCAGACTTCTAATTTAATCTTTTGATTTTAACAGCCTTTGTACCTAATTAAACAACACAGCCTCCAAGGGACAAGGAGAGGGAACAGCCCCTCTCTTCTCCATCCCTTTCCTTCTCAGAGAAGCAGAAGGAGATGCCTCGTGCAACAGGAGATGATTGTGATCAGGGAAAAGTCTTTTTGCACACCTGGAAACAGCACCCCATTGCCTGCTGAGGCCTGGCTCAGATGCACAATAGCACTACGGGGTCACAGTGGCACCAGCTCATCCCACAGCTCCCAGCACTGCACATCCCACAGTTTCCTGTACCACCTGGAAAGGGTCATTCTCAAGCAACCAAAAAAACCCCATTCACGGCTTGTACTCAAGGAACCTCTCCTAAGAAGAGCCTCCAGGTGGGCACAAATAACAATGAAAACAAAGCCTTTTGGGATCACCACCAACAGATCCAGTCGCCTCAGGAGGATGAGAGGCAAAGTGAGTTCAGAAAGGTAGAAACAGGCTCAGAGGGGTGCAGAGAGCACCCACTTATCTCCCCACCAGCCCCTCCTCCTGTCCCCAAGAGGGGTTAAGCTCCCCCAGCAAACACCACTCATTTCCCTACTTGGACCTCAGCCAGAAGATTTTGCCTTCCAGTCATGTGAACTTTTCAATTTGAGATTGTTACAAGCTGAGCTTACATGAAACTGTTTCCTGAAACAAACTGTTCCCATTCCCCCTCCACCCCACCATTCCCGCTAGAGCAAAGCCAAGCCCGTTTATTGATCAGCCAACAATAAAGAAAGGCCCAGAAAGTCTGATGCATCCTTTAAAAGCTGTGGAGACACGGTCTCCTATCAGGTTTGCCGAGTTTAACTACACTCCCCTCAAACACTACATCCCTTAATGTGTATTTAAACAGGTCTTAACCTCTTGGGTACATTTTCTAATGACCTTTGTTTTAACCCAAAGCATTCACTCTGGGTGCAAATAAGATGCTGTGAGCCATGTGTGAGTCATGAGTTTTGCTGAAGTGAGAACTTGATCACTGATTCCAATAAAAACCAGATTAGATCCTGTATCTTTACTTCCAAAGCCAGCCTGCCTGCTGTTTTTACCATGGCTGGGTATAAGAAACATGACATGACATCACAGGATGTTGGGCAGAAGAAAATTAGACATGAAATTATTTATTTCACTCGGGACCAGGACACCCCATTAAGTAGAAAGCTTTTCTGAAGGAAGGTGAATGGGCAGTGGAAGAGGAGAAGTGTTGATGGTTGTTGCTAGATACAGCACATCAGAGGGCCTGACTTATGGGATGAAGAGCCAACATCAGACCCGGACATTGCGTGCGTCATCCCTGCCTGCAGCACAAGGAGCAGCTCTGCCATGGCAGCAGGGGAGAAAAGAGCCAGGAGAATGTGAGGTCAGAGAGTAAAGTAACACAAATCCGGTTATGTCACAGGCAGATGGTGGAACCTCACCTGGAATAACATGTGAACATCTGCTCATTCTTTCCTTAAGATGAAGTGTATCAGAAGGAATTAAAGGCATGGAGGGGTATAAAGAAAGTGAAAACTAGAAGAATGCAGTCAAAAGACTAGATAATATTAAAAAAAAAAAAGTCCTTAACAAAGCCCCCATCACCCCTGCTAAAAACAGCATCTTCCTAGGAACGGTCGTTTCTCACTTTTATATTGCTTTTTGAGAAAAAAAAACCTCTGTCCTAGAAAAGGACAGAGAAACTTTTGCTGAACTTTTCAATCAGAACTGAAGCCTGACTTTCTCAGTCCAAGCCAGGTCTCCAAAGCAGTTTCTAGGTGCGTTTTCTAGGCAGATATTTCATTTTCATTGATTTAACTGGGATTTAAATATGCATTTAAGCCTGGGCTTTTCCAGGACTTGGTGACTAAATCTTCTCGGTCTCACCAAGAGAGCTGAGCCGAACCTTGCATTGGCCATGTGCCTCAAGGAGCCCACAGTCAGCCCACAGGAAGCATCATGTCCCGGGATCTGGGAAGAGGGAATGTACCATCAGGCTGGGCTTAGACAATCCTGGGAGCCAGCGGAAAGCAGGCTCTGCATCCCTCCCAAATCCTTTGCTAAACTGAGAACTCAAGTGTGCTCCAGGGTACAAACGTGGTACCTCTGGGACAGGAACAGCCACGAGGACAAGCACAGTGTAGCAGACAGGATTTAGGATCTCCTGCCATTTGCGCAGCCCTGGAGTCAGCTTTGGCCAGCTGCTGCAAGGTTTGACCTACTCAAACGACAAGAGGATTGCTGGAGGTCACCCCCACCTTCACAGAGAGCCTCAGCCCAGCTTTCTGCAAACTGCCCTCCTCCAATGGTAAAATGCTGATTGCAATCAGGAATACACAAAGGTTTCCAAACACGGAGCTTACACCTGCTTTTATTTAAAAAAACAAACACCCTTCTCCAGTTAAATATTTGGTCTTTGATCCACCTCTTCCCTATATTTTCTCAATAAGAACATTTTGGTGTTCAAGGAGCTGTCAGCCTGCGTTGGAAATGCTGAGACCTGACATTTCTAGATTAAATGTCAACCAGATGTTTGCACACTTTCCTCATGGGCCCTTCAAGAAGCTTCAATTTGGTATTGTGTTTCATTATTAGGGAAAACCCAAGTTCATACCTTCAGCTGGAGCTGAAAGGGATTGAAAGCCTCAGGGGAAGAGATGGGGGAGAAGAAATGACAGGTACCTGAGCAATAGGAAATACTATTCCAAACTGCAATACACAATAACTGGTGTCCATCTTTTCTTTTTCTCTAATGTATTTGAAGCCTGACTGAAATAAATTGGCTTTGATTCCAGAAACTATTTTTATATAATACTAACATTTTCCCTCAACCACTGAAGCAAGGGAAATGTGGAATGGGACGTTGACCTTCCCTTAATCCTCTCAGTCTCAGTGCCAGAGGTGGCACTGCTTCTGACAATGGAGAGTAGGATCCAGGGGAAAAACTGAAAAATTTATTCATGAAAGGAGAAGAGACAAGGAAGCATTATTGGAGCTGGAACTGCCTCTAAAGCCCCTACCTGAGATGCGTGAGGACACTCTTCTGCTCCCTCATTTCTTTGTGCAACTTTGCCAAAGAGAAGCCTCAGTTCCTGCGATGTAAAATGGGATTTATAGGAAGATTTTGTGTTTGTTGTGTCTTGTATGGTCTTCACAGCCAGGGACTCACCCTTACTATGCTTCTCACATGTACTGCAACAGGGCCTCGGGCCGAGATGGGAGCTCTAGGTGCCAATGTAGTCAATAAATACGGACATAAATAATACAGTTACAACATGTGGCTGAGAACTGGCTCTCATCCCAGAAATTCAGAGTGAGCTTCCCTGGTTTTGTTGGTTTAGTTTGATTCTAGTTTCTTGGACAAAGTAACAATTTTTTAAACTGCATTTTCAGTATTATTAAAGAAATCAACGGGGAGGCCTGCACAATGACCCTAAAAATGGGCCTCATGAACATCTCCAAGAAGCAAGGAAAGAGGCAGCTAAGGGCCATTCATAGAGCAGGCAGGATCAACACCCCCTCCCAAGCCAGATTGTTCACTTACAGCTGCATCCAAATTCCAGAATCCCCATTTTTTGGATCAAGTGTATCTATAGAAAAAAAGGCATTAACACATGCACACACCCTGCAAGAGTTAAGGCCTGTGGTAAAGGCCAAATTCTTCTTCTCCACATAGGACAAGCTCCAAAAGATGCTGTTAGAAGTAAGACCCCAAAAAAATCCCGGAGCAAACATTCTGCAAGCAGTAAACACCTCCACAGCCTCCCAATCCATCCTCCATGAGCACAGAGCGAGCTGTGCTGATTGGCTGAGAGCTGGTTCCTAACCCATGAAGGCACAGGCAAGAATTCCCACTGAATTTCATTACTGAGAACATGGAACAATTCCACAAGACTTGGCAAATGGCTTCCAGACTGTGGCACAGTGGGACCACGATGAGAGCTTGACCTTGCACACTCATGCACTGGGAGGCTGGGAAATAAACTGGGTGAAATCCTGGCTGTGATGAAGTCAATGGCAAAATTCCCATTGACTTCAGGCAGATCCGGGATTTCATCCATTATATTTTTGAATGTCAGAGCAGCAACTCAGTACCAGATCTCATTCTAGCCTCCCAGGTCTGCGTGGAGCCACTTGTCAAGGTTCAGTGACCGCTCCAGAGCGCCAATCCATTCCCCAGCAGGCTCACAAGCTGCTGGTGAGCCCGGGGGAGGTGGGCAGGTTGGAGGACTCTCCATAAATGTGTCACCCAAAACAGAGCAGACAGAGAAATCTGATAACTTAGAGCAACTCCTGTGTTACTCTGTCTGGTGGGGAGCAGCAGGGACACTGCTGAAGGCTTTTGAAAACAAAAATACTTCATCACTGCAAGGGCTGGGTGACTCATTGTCCTGTGGGAAGTCTCTTTTGACAACACAATGGCATCTGAAGAGAACAGATAGAAGAGATGCTCAGCATAAAGATATACTGAAGGGAGCAACAAAGGGAAATGAAACCCAGGCAATCAATCCATCCACACTGTTAAAGAACAATCCTGTGGTACTGTCTTTGCAAGAATCCAAAGACTGGGAAAGTGCTAAAGTCAGTCCTCTGACAAAAACACACAGGTTTATCCACGTCCTGCTGAAGCCAATGAGGGTAATTTTGGTGCCACAATCAGAGCATGTGGCTTTAATGCATTGGTTTGCCATTCATTTAAAGCTAAAACACTTCCTAGGAAGTAAGACAGTCTCTAAGTCATGCACCTATTCACTGCTGAAGACATGGTGGGAAACACCTACTTAGAACCACTTTTAGGTGACAGCTGTTCTCTGGGAAAAGCTGCTAATGGATCCACTGGATAGCAATGAACGGAAAACACAGAGTTTGGGTTTGCTCACAAGATACAGGAGAAAAGTAAACCAAGAGTATCATTTTCTCCCAGCCAAGCAGTTCAGAAGCTGGCCACGTCACCTACAGAATAAATACTTTTGTCTTTATGATCCTATTCAAGTATTTGAAGTGAAAATTTAATGTTTGGTTCAGCTCTAACAGGAAAAGTACTGCCAGAGAGTAGATAAAATCCAGCATCTAAACTGCAAACCATACAGCTCATAGTTCATGTCCCTGGAGTGGAGAATATTAAACATATCCCCAGCAAGTCTTCCTCATTCCTAAATACGAAAATTTAACACCTACCAACTTCTTTGACAAGACAACAGCAAGCCTTGAATGAGCCATGACCTGGTCTTTCATTGAAGAAATCCTGACTTTGCTTCAAGAAAATAAATTCTCTCTAGTTACCAAAAATCACAGCTATTTAAATAGCACCAACTGTGTAACCACAGATGAACCTTCACTACTTGGTGCATACTTGAAAAGGGATATGCTGCCTGATTCTGTTTACAAATAATTAAAAGCCCCACCTGTAAAATCTGCCTTGGTGAATTTACATTGCTCAAATGGCTTTCTTCAAACCCAACTTCTTTTGTAGTGCTGAGGCCTGAAGTAAAAAAAAAAAAGTTCTGCATGTTTATAATCAACAACTCCCAAGACCTTATACAATATACAATCACCTTAGTCGAACACACACACACAGGCAAGAACACGCAGAATCAGAGTTCATCTTGCAAGGTGGGAGATGCTGGAATGCTAATAGATATGACCAGAAAACACATTCCAGTGGTTAGAATTATTCCTGAACACTGGAATGATCTTGTGCTCCTCAGAACTACGAGTAGTTAATATGGGAGGAAAGGATGGTTGCTGAATTGAACCAGTAACTACTTGGCACTCTTAGACCCAGGAAAAGTGATGGCGAGAAACACATCACAGTTCCCTGAACCCACCCCTGAGGTGGATTCTTCGCAGTGGTGCTTGTTAGAAGCACTCTGTGTTTGTCAATCTTTCTCCTGAGCTTCTCGCATAAAAACAACAAACAACCCACAAAACCCCAACACAAGTCTCAAACTACACATATCCTGTCCTAGCACAGGGATTTAAGGCACCCAGCTAAGTGGTAACAGCACAGGAAATGCAGGTGTGTGGCTGGATGCAGCTTTTGGCTCAGACGTGTCATGACACAAGCCTTGTGTGACCACAAGTCATCCTGGGTGCAGAGAGAGTGTTCGTAGCTGCAAAATAATTGTGCACATAGCAACAAAAGTATGCATATTTTGGAGTATCAGTTGAAAGAGAAAGATTTCTCTTGTGAAACTTACTCCCCTTGAGTTAGCTGAGGGTGAGTTTGTCAGGAGGAAGGAGGGAAAGAGAGGAAAAACACTTGAAGAAGCAATAGTTGAGCAGTTTTCAAAACTGATTTTGATTTTAAAGAGCAAAACAACCTCCACATGAACATCACTACAAATCACATTTTTCCAGCCCTTAAAAATCGAGTTAAGAGGAGAGCTGTAACTCCCAGCAGGTGGTGAGGACACCTGCTGTTATTTGGGTCGAGAGCACAGACACCCCAATCCCCCAGCCTCGCCTGAGCAGGGCCCAGGGTGATGCTGCAGAGCAAACGCAGGTAACACGTGACCTTAAGCCCTCAGCACCTAAAGCAGCCAGGCAGGCAGGGAAGCACCACTGTTTGCAGCTCATCAATGCAGAAATGAAACAGGATAGAGAACAACTTATCTGCGGTCAAAAATGGAGCTCCTGGCAGAAACAAGAGCAAAACCCAGCCCCACTATTTCCCATCCAATTGTCTTCACCACAGAAGACAAACACTTTCTGGGTAGGGAAATAACTCGGATGTCAGACCTGTGTTCACACAAAATCCATCTCTTTGCAGTATTTGTGCATGTACCATGAAAAATATTCCTCCAACACACAACATGGGACAATATTCCTGTATTTAAGACACAGAACTGGGCCCATATTTCAATACAGGCCTCCCCAGCTTCCCTCCAGCTGCTGAGGTAAAGCTCCTTCTGGAGACATCAACACAGCCAGGCAAACTTCTCTTCACACCACCGATCTGCCACCAAAGCACCCCTTACTC
Source organism: Struthidea cinerea (assembly GCA_013397865.1). Classification (NCBI taxonomy): domain Eukaryota; kingdom Metazoa; phylum Chordata; class Aves; order Passeriformes; family Corcoracidae; genus Struthidea; species Struthidea cinerea. The sequence goes on from VZTI01005557.1 coordinate 444,995, forward strand.
TCAGACGGCATGTGCCAAACATGTGTCTCCCCACTTTATCCTTCACAGTGCCTCAGAAGGGCACCCACAGCACACCTGGGACAAGGGCTGGTGACACCCCCTCCCCAGCACGGTACCTTGAGCCCCAGGGTCTGCTCCACACTCCAGCATCAGCACAGGGCAGGTCTCCAGTCCCTCTCCAGGAGCAAAGAGGAGAAAAGGCTGCGGGTACTACTGCAGCTGGTCTGTGAGGGCACAGCCTCCCAGAATTCCCTGCTCTGGGCCAATTAATTGCCTTAATGTGGATCACCTGGAGCAGTTAACGAGGCACAAGCCTTGGCTGGTGATTTCTCAACTGCTCTGAAATCAGCTGCTGAATAATACCCAAATCTCGGAGTTTGGGACGTTTGTTCTGCTGGGTTGAACCCTGGTCATTTGTCCTAAAGGCACAACAACACAGCTGGTGGCCAAAGCGCTCCCTTCAGGCCTGTTTCGTGTGCAGGTGAGTGCCCTGGACCCGTGGTGAGTGGGTGGCTCTTTGCATAGTGTGTGCAGGTGCTTCTCATGAGAGCAGAAAGGAGCCAGGGCACCACAGACCTACCTGCCTCCTTCCCTGTGTGCTTTTCTAGGCGTCCACCTGGATTTGGGCTTTGGAGGGGGCTTTGAATGTCTCAGAGAAACTCCCTCTGAAATGCTGTTTTCATACAAATAAAAAATGAAAGCCTTTTAAAATGATCTCCCAATAAAGTACCAAAACATTAAAATAACAGAATTGGCTGGAAGTGCTAATTTTCAAGGAAAAAAAATGCCATTGTGTCCTGTATTTGACCTGAGTTTATACTTTAACCACTTAACAAGTGTAAATTTTAGAACAGTCTGCTTCAAAAATACTGATAATTTTTCCTTCACATTTTTAGAAACAAAACTCCTTTTCCTCCCATGTTACAGATCAACCTAGACAACATGGCAAAATATGTATATGTTAAAACATACCTGGTGTAGCTCCACAACAAAATTCAGCACCTCCCGCTGAGCTCCAGGAATCTTCTAACATGTTATTGTGCACCCACTGACCTGTCAAAATACAAAATGCCCTCAGAACCTCTAACACTGACTATCTGTGCAGTAGATCACTGTACATCAATATTTCTGGATATACTTTGTCTGTCCACTCTCTACTTGTTTGGAGCAGAGAATAAGCAAAATGAGTTGGTTTAGGCAGATGCTAACATGCCCTGAACCAGGTTTAAAGTCTTTGGACAGTAAAATACTTTTTATTTATAGTGTAGTGCTTCTTTCCCAGTTCAGGCATAGTTCAGTCCCAGTCATATAAATAATACTCTGACTGTTGTAACAGAAAAAACCCAGTGTATAGACCTACTTATTACACCAACCAGATAAGCCCTTTAAGGCCAGGGTAATTTATGGACTATGCTGGAACATTTATGGGCTAATTAGGCAGAGCTACAATGATAATGAATTTTATGGACACTGAAAAAACCCTGCAGATGAGCAGCCTGGCAAAGCACAGAATGTCACACAGCTTTGAAGACCATTCATCCAGCACTAGTAAAATATGGCTCTGTGAGAGCCGGGGCTGTGCCGGCAGCCAAAACAGCGCTGTAAACAACTCCTGCCCTGCACAGAGATGGGAGCTGGGAGCTCCTGCAGCCCGTCCTCAGCCACTAGTCTCACCTGGTAAATATGACACATGAAAATATTACATTTGTCTGGATAACAAATAGTTGCCACCAAAGCACAAAGGCACCATCCCAGTGAAGGAAGACTGATGGGTTCCTAATTTTCACATCTTTCAGGAGCAAACTAGATCCTGAGATTAAAAAACACTACTTCAACCCTGATTTTTTGGGGATTGAAATTAGTCAAGAAAGGTAATTGTCTTGTTCTCTGAGCAGTGATGGTTTTGTCTGGCTCTGGAAAGAAAAGGAGTCCAGGAAAGCTAGTGGATTTTCAGGGAAAACCTTCTCCAACCTCAAGAACTGTCCATGCCAACAATCTGAAAAACAATGGCAGCAGGAGCCTGCATGGATGAACACAGAGCTCCCGACAAAACTGAGCCATAAAATGGAAGCATAGCAAGAGGTCCAAGTAATTGCAGGTGACCAGGAATACAGTCCTGGTGACAGTGGGTGACCAGACACTGGAGCAGGTTGCCCAGAGAGGTTATGGAGTCTCCACCCATGCAGGTATTTAAACCCTGAGTGGACATGGCCCTGCTCCAACTGTCTCTGCTCGGAGCAGGGGGTGGATAGGATGGTGTCCATAGGCTCTTCCAAGATTGTGGCACTGGTGCACAGAGGCTGCTGAGCAGAGATGTGTGTGAAGTGCAACCCCACCGGTGTGCCAAAGGCACCTGAGTCAGAACAGCTGGGGAGGTGCCTCCAACCCCTTCATGTCCAGAGCCCTTTTGGGAGGGTCAGTGTTCACAGCTTGTTTTATCCCAGCTGCAGACAGACATAGGTGGGAATGCCCTGCCCTTTGCACAACCATCCCATGGTCAGAGCTCTTAGCTGTGTGTGGGGAGCTCTCCCAGGAGTGTTCATGTATTTTACAATAAACAATCTTGGCATAAAACAAACCAAAACAAAATGAAACCCAAGCAAAATAATCTTGGGGATTGGGATGAGAAGCCAGGAACCCTACCTGCCAGCTGGATGCCCTGGGTGCTGCTACAGACCTTTTCTTCACAGAGTATTCTCCTCCTTGGTTCATAGGGAGCTCTCTGAATCCCCAGTCTGAGCTAAACAGAGGCCTTTGACTGCAACCCCAAGGCCATGTAATGCCATGAGCAGAAACAACCGGACATCTAAAGACTCATCTGAAAGACTCTGCAGCACATATGTCAGCTTTCCTGTTGTTGTTTTTTCTGACTCTGTTTGCCTGCTTTGCCTTACAGCACATCTCAGCATGAAAGCAAACAGCCCAGAGATCCCTAATCCTCTCATTGCTGTTCCTACGTTGTTATCTCAGGGCAGAAGGTCTGGCTTTGCAGCCACACATTGCATGTCACACCTCAGCATATTGATTTAGCAACAGCTTCCTCTGATTTACAGCTGCAGCTGACATTAGAAGTGGTTCCTGTACAAAAAAATACAAGATAAAATGTGGCATATTCAGTAGACATTAATTTAAAGCCACTAAATCTGCCCTGGGAATAGTCCTGTGCTTCTAAGTTAAGCACACTCTGAAGTTTACAGGTATTTAAGCACAGCTCAGCTCTATGCTGCCCAGTATTCAGGTGGTGTTTTCCAAGGTGTTTGACCAACTACAATTGTAAATTGAAGGTAAATATTATTTTCAAAAGCTCCTCAAACAGTGCTTTTGCTACTCTCAGCAGGAGTTAGTACCGTGATCAATAGGGACCTGAGAGTGTTTCCTCCAACTGAATGAGGAGACTTCAATCCTGAAACAAACTGGCTTAAAAAGCTCAAAGACTTGGTGCTGGGAAGGATCTTAGGTGCCTTCTGGAAATCTCCCTCTGCCCAGTGAGGAAAGGTGGCCTTCAGGCCTAGCAGCACTGAGCAGGGAATATCCCAGTATGTGACTTAGGAACTTGGAATGGGCTTTCCCCTGTAGAGGTATTGAAGGGGGCACAGCTAAAACAGCAAAGAGAAAACACTCACTTGGACCTAAAACCTGGACTCTTTGGGACAGGAACTTTGGGCCTGCTAATTCATTTAAGTGCCTGCTGATATAGTTAATTAGAGATAGGAAAATCAGATGGGAGCCACATCCCCCAGGCCAGACCTCTGCAGCTGGGCTCACCTTCTAACCTCACTTCACAGCCAACTAGAGATGCTTTTTTCAGGGACCGGTTCATTTGTCCCACTTCAGAGTGAGCCCTGGGCTGGTTCCCAGGTGGCTCTGAGCATCAGCTTCTGTAGGTGGATAAATTTAGGTGAGCCAAATCCTCTCCCTCCTGAAGGGATGCCATATCCCATTGAAATCATGAAGGGTTAGCCACCCCCATGCTTTGGATATCCCTCCAGTCTCTGCCGCTGATTTATACACTCATTAATACACATGAATTCACATACGCATTAATATATGACCTTGTGTCTTTGTATGCATCTGCTTGGGTTTGGTTTATTGGGACACCAAATAATGTCACAATTTCTCATGAGAATACCGGAACAACTTGTAAATTCACACATATAACTGAGTGTATTAGAATAGAATTCAATAAAAACAGAAATCCAGTGAAACACACCGACAGTCAAAACATATTCTTGGAGATTCTCTATTTTCTTTAGGTTTCTGAAACACTGAACACACAAATGATTTTGACATTATTACTAGGACCCTTCAGGCTTTCCCCTCTTTTACTTTTCCCCTACTTGAAAATGGAGAGACATTGGAAGTATTCTGATGTGCTCTGATCACCTTTCACATCTCATACTGTTTTCCAGTCCAAAAAAGTGGGTAAACAGCAAAAAATTAAATGAAAAATAGGGGGCTGGAATTGCAGCTAAACCACGGCAATGCCACAACTGAATAAGGAAGCAAAAATTTGGTTTACAGAAACCAAAATATAGAAATCTTTCAGCCTAGTACTTCATTCTGATTTAGAAAAAAACCCCATTTTCCCATATTTCCTTCTCAGCCTGACTGGAGATGAAAACTTGTGGCGTATTAATCCCTTCCTAAATTAGACATGCTCTCTGAAAGTATGGAATCGTGGGCTATAAATGGCCTAGCATTAATTGCAGTAATTTCCCCATGGCTAAAATGGATGTTGCAGGGCCTTTTATTCCCTTAAATTCTCTTCATCCTTTCTTTAAATAGCTGGAGTGTGAATGTCGCCTGACATTTCTGTTCCTTTGGGGAGCAGTTGCACCCCCTGACCCTTGGCTGTGTCTCCCAGAAGCTGCAGTCATTTTCAGTTAAGGGTAATCGGCAGCAGAATACACTTTGTTCTGTATAGTGTTAAAAATGGGGGACTTTGTTTTGCCAACCTTCCTGAACTTCCTTTCAGCTAAATGAAGGAGTGCAACATTTGTATAAGAAAGAAATATTGTCTTCAATGGGAAATGTATTCCATGTGTGTTATAATTTATATTATGACAGATCTTTCTTAATGCACAATATTGTTATTCACTGGGTGGAAAGAAACTTTATCAACTTCTTTCTTTCTTTCTGAAAAAAAAGAGTTCTTTGAGGCGACCATAATTTTTATTTGCGGAAATATGTGATAAATTTGAATAATAAATTTATATTAAACCTCCCATTTGTATTCAATTTCCTTCATAAATCTGGGTAAGATGTCAGCTGAGCTGTTCATATATAAAATATTAGAACAAACATTGCCTGTCTAATTGAAAAATCTGTCTTCATCAAGGACCTGGAGCTGAGCTTAAGAATGAAAGATGGAGGCTTTATTTAATGCAGCTTTGCCCCGACTGTCATGAATGCTGTCTTTTTCCTCCCCTTCACCACCTCAACAGGAATAGCAAAGCTCTATTCCCCAACTGGTCTTAAAGGCAGAAATACTAAGATATGCAGAGAAAGGAACGGTCGCTGGTGTCTGTGGAGTGCTTTAAGGGACTTATGTTCGCGAGCGTTAATCCTCCTGCACTTACAGGATGGGAGTTGCAATCCCTACTGGATTGGTTGGCCTGGGCTCAAAATTTACAGCTAATGTAATAATCTTCCAGGGTCACCCCATGGGGTCACTCCCGTTATCACCAGAGGATGTAACCACAACAGCGGGGAGAGATAAAGGCGAAAGCAGAAAGGGAAATGAAAAAGGAGGCTGGGAGGGTTTTGCAGACCAAGGAAAGAAAAAAAGAAGGAAAGAAAGGGGCAAAAAGAGAGCATATGTGTGTTTTCAGAACCGCTGGGATTTCGTTGGCTGATTTAAAGCTCAGAGAGTGACTGTGAAAACCTGCCAACCCCACCAGCATGCCCTGATCCAGCCAGGCTTTCATGAGAGCCAGTGCAAAGTCGGTCCCGATTTGAAATGGGAGACAGGGCACTCTGTGGCCCCTGGAGCAGGCAAGGGTGAGAGCCAGAGGGACTGGGAGGGGACCCAGAGAGAGCAGCATCCCAGGAAGCCCGGCTGGAGGGTGGAGGGTGCCTGCTCTGCTCACAGGGGCACAGGGCTCGACCCTGCTGAGCTTCACAAACGTGCAGCAGGGGTGAGCAGGACCCTCCCAGTTTGTTATTCCAGAATAAAAATGCCCAAGTGCCTGGTAATTAACAATTCAAGGGTCTCTGAAGCTCTTTCAAAGTTCACTTGTAAGGATGTGTGTAAGACTTTTCTTTGCTGCCCTCAGGAAGCCCTGAGGTGAGCGAATGTGAAACAATGCTGGTTTGTAGACAGCAGTCACCAGAGGAGATAAACCTCTACTTTTGTCAAGCTGGATCCTTCCCAGGGCCTCACAAACAGCTCGGGGAGGGTGGAGACTGCAGTGCTATGGACAGGGAGGAGCTGCGTCCAGATGTGGACTTGGCTGGCAGCAGACAGATTTGTGCAACGCTTTGAGCTGGATCAGGTCAGAGATAAGGCCCTGGCATCTCCTGCAGATGGGAGCAGCTGCTGGGCTGCTAATCCACAGCTCTGGAAAACTGTGCTCAGTTTTTATCCCATCAGACACTTTCCCTATGACCTTGTTCAAAGCACTCCGCTCCTCCAAACCTTGGAAGTCTTTCATCTGTGGCCCTGGTGCTCCCACCACCGAGCCAAGGGTCTTTGCACTGGCCTCGGAGCTGCTTTGTGTCCAGCCCTAAGCAAAGGGGCAACTTGAGTAACAAGGAGGAATTTGGAGAGGAGAAAGAACAAAGAACTGCCAAGGAGGCCTAAGAAGATGTAACTTGCACAAGAAGCAAAATCTCAACGTAAGCCACGGTCATGGGTCTATTCTGATGGGCACTAAAGGTGGCATAACATCAATATTAATAAATAATCCTGTGGCCACTGAAAACTTTATCTTCCATCTTTTGGAAGGATACTCTGGACCAAAGGACATTTCTAAAAGTTCAATCTCTACTTGTGACTCTTCAAGCACCTCACCAGCACCTTTGTGAAGGGAGGAGGTGGATGAAGAGCACCTATTTTAGCATGTCAAGCTCTCCTTTGACTCGAGGATCTCTCAACCCATAAAACTCCAGGTAAAGAGCAGTGTGAGTACATTGGAAAGACAGGAAAAGGGAACTGATGACTTCAACCAGTGTAAAGAAAACCAGAGACTAAGAAATTTGTCAAAAAACTATCAGTCTGTCAAAAGAAAATAAACTACATCTCTGCTGCACTCAGAAATGAAACCAGTATCGGCCTCAGCCTTCAAAGTACTGGAGATCATGTGTCTCTTCTTGGTAGCTGGAAATTCATCCAAGGCTTAAGGCAATCTCATTTGTCTCCTGTTGCAGGTTTTTGGCCCTAATAATTTTTCATGTAGGCAGTACTGCTACAGTGGAATTACAGCTCAGCAATGCCTTTCACCTTTCAGGGAGAAACTAGGGAGGGATAGGATGACTTGTGATGGAAATATTTTTTGTTCAGCCAAAAAGATAAGGAAAAAAACCCCATTAACCGCAACACAAGTACTCAGTAAGAACCTAAGAAAACTGGAATGAATATTCTTCAACTCCTGAACAAATCTGCAAATTAAAATGTCTCATTTTCTGGTTTTGATGAAACACAGAAACACTCCAAGGAAAGTAGAAACTTTCTGTGATTTGCTTGCTTTGGCAGAAATTAAATAGTTTCTGATAATAACTTTTATGAACACTGCTTTTACCAGCCTTTGCTCTCACCATCCCTTTATTAAAATCTAGGAAAGCCTCTCACTAAAAGACATGTAAAGGAATAAGCTAAGAGCAAATCACCTCTCAGTTTGCATTAAGGGATAGCCGAGATGTAGAGGAGGTGGCTTCCAACCAAAGTCAAAGGAAGACCCTGCCATGTCACTGGGGACAACATGCAGGTGGCAGCAGGGAGTTCAGTCACAGACCTTCCTGCAATGCTACATGTCAGGAGTAGGAGCTTTGAACTAAGTTTCAAGAGGACCATAACAGACTGGGAGCAGATGTCAGAAACAGAAACTGCCAACCGTGCTAGGAATGGCCACCAACCATCGTGCCTCCCTGATAAGATGATCCAAAACTAAAGGGTTCAGTGTAGCACTGCTGCACTTCTTACACCTCACCAGGTGGGTTTGTTCTCAGGTCTCACAACTACCACCACACACTTTATGAATACACACACAGGTAACAAGAGGAAGGCAAGAGGTTAACGCTGGCTCTGGAGGCTCCTGACTCTGGGAGATACAATGGCTGATGGGAGCAGCATTCACCCTTGCGAGTTTCCATTTGATACTGTAATTTATTGAATGACCTGTCTATTAACCCTGCCCCACTCTCACTGCACCAGCAGCAATTCAGGTGGAGCTCAATAACCTCTGTCATTGTCCCGGCCTGCCATGAGGTTTCTCAGCTCAATGCCACACTTGAATGACACTCTGTCATTATGCTATATTTAGGTAATGAAAGGTGTAATTAGCTTTGTTCTGCTGCAAGCTGATCCGACCCTGGATGCATTATAAAAGGTAATAAAATAGGTGCCCAGATATAAAACCCTGAATAAGCATATTATTCGGTGTAATTTCACGAGCCAAAAACTGATGAAAGAACTGGGGTGAGGGAGCCTCAGCTGCTGCAGTGCCCAACCAGGCACGCCATGAGAAGCCACGCAGAAAGTGCAGCCAAGGGATGTCGAGGCATCAACAGAGCCAATATTGAAACAGTCCCCCGCTGGTGCAGCTTTTCTATAATTGATGGCATTTTGTGATGATTGCTTTCCTATTACAGCCCTGTATCTTATCTCCCCATTGTGAGGGGAGCAGCTTTATGTTATTGTCAGCAGCTCTCCAGAGCCAGCATTATCCTGGGCCCACGGCCTTTGTGGGGCTGTCGGCTTGTCATTAATTGTCCTGCCTGATCTTTGTCTGGGACTTTGGCCACCTGCTTTATCGCACCCCATCAGCCTTCGGGAGGAATGAATGGAACTGATAATATAAAAGTCCTGGCAGGAGAGATACCGGGCTAGAAGCTCTGGATGCCAAATGAGTCAGTCCTTGGGACATCACACATTTTCTTAGCATGAGTAATTCCAGTTGGGGAAAGGAGTTTTGTGGTCTTCGCAAAAAAATGCTGGCATGTTTGATATGAGTGCTATCCACACCAGCAGGTCCTTGCTGATTTATACCAGGTGAGTGTCACCTGACCTTTGGACTGTGCCTTAGCTTTTCAGGGAATATCCTGAATGCTTTGCTCGTTTCCAAGACAGTGGAAAATCATGCAATGGCTCACATTCTCCACATCCACACCATGTTCCTAGAGATGAGCAACTCCTCCAACCCTCCTTGATTCCAGCTGCAGCAGGACCAAAGCTCCATAGTGAAATATGCCAGTGGAAAAATCCCTCTTCTGCTATACCAGAGGCTGACCTGGTATCTATCGGTGGTTGGGAGTCTTGAGCAAGGACAGGAAGCCAAGAAAATGTGGGCACCTGAGCCACCAGCTCCTGGCAGGGCGGCTGGTACTGCCCATCCATGGAGCTCTGGGACTTTGCAGTGCCTCACACATGTTTGGAAGGGACTACAGCATTTGAGGTGTGGATTCACCCTCTGGTGCCCACGTCACCCATCGTTCTCTTGGATGTGGCTGCTCCTGAGTGTCCCACAGATCATTTCCCACACACGGTGGGGGGCTGGGAGTGTCTGGCCCAGCGTACACACAAAACACACCTTGGAGGAGCCAGCTCCAGGGTGCTGGACAACATTTTCACGTAGCAGCCATGATCAAAAGGCTGCTGGAGTCACGGGAAAGGCGCATCCCTCCCATGGACTCCAGTGGGCTTTAAAGCAGGCCCTGTGATCAGCAGCCTATGAAGTCTCCTCAGGAAAGTCTCCCACAATAAAGACGTTTCACCTGATGCAGGTGCTTGTAAAACATTTCTCAAGCAATTATAAACAGGTAATGCTGAAATTGCGTGGGAATAGACACAGGGAAATGGTTCTGTTTGCTCTTTGCTAATGACCAGGGCTATGGGTGTTTGCTCCCTGCTGGGAAGAAGGAGTTTCTCAGACATAGTCCCTAGGTAAGGCAGGAGCTGATGGTGAATATGACCAAAGTACCAAAGGCAAATATTCCAGTTATTGCCCTCTGGTCTGGCTGGGACCACCAAGTGACTCGTGCCTACCTATCCCCCCATCCCACTTTACCACAACTTGCTCTTCTTTCCCTCTGCTGGGTCTCCTACCCTTAATTTGTTTGCCATGTACGACGGAATAAATATTTTCAGTAGCTTGAATGTAGTCATCTTCTAAAAAAAAGGCACTGACTCTCAGAAAAGCCTTTAGACCAGCACTAAAAATCTCCTGCAGCAACAACGGTAAGAGAGACATTAAAAAGAGCCCTTAAAAATTCACAGCATTTGCTTATTTTTAAATTTTTTCCCTTGTGTGTGGTATTTAGTCAACTCTTGCAATTATATTATTTCCCAATAGCACATTGCCTTTATCAGAATAAATCAAGTTTTCCTACCCTCATATCCAGTACCCACATTCCAGGATATAGGAAAAATCTACAAAGCAGCCAGGAGTATGAAGGCAGATGTGGGGACACCAATTCAAATCCACCCTGGCCACCAGTGATTTAACCCAGGAATTACAAGGCAGAAAGCCCTGTGTTTCTTGTGAGGTCAGAACAGATTTTCCAACAATCTTCTTGGATCTCAAATCTTCTGAATTAGTTCATCTGGAGCTTGTCTATCAAGCAAAATCAACACACCAGCTACAAGCAGCCATACAGCTGATTTTTCCCCCTTTTTTTCCCAACAAAGAGCCAGACAAAGCCACTGCAAGATCCTCCACGTCTGCAAGCCCCAACCTGCCATGGGCCCAGCTGGACACAGCCTCGGAGAAACTCACAGCAAACACCTCCCCAGATCCGCAGCGGGACATGGCAGCCGCCCACACTTTCACTCAGGAATGCCTCTGGTCTCAGGAGATGATGGATATTTTCTCCTGATGCTCCCCATGGAAAAACAAACAAACACACACACACCTTCTGACAGCCCCGTAACCTGGCTACTACTTGGGGGGGGGCGGGAAGCCTGTGTTCAGGCAGGCACAGAGTACCCTGCTCTGCCACAAACTTCCTCCTCAGCCTTGGGAAAGTCACTTAACTGCCATAATTTGGATATTAATGGGCGTGAGATGCATGAGTATTTCTCCATTTGCTCTTGGTAAAGTCACCTCGCAGGGGGGTGGTGAGAAAAAACCAATAAAGGTGGTAAGACAGTCCCAGCCTGCTGGGATGGGGGCCACACACATTCCTGAAATAGATTTCCTTGGGGTCAAGTTTCTCTCGAGGTGGTATTTCAAAAGCTAAACATGAAGGGGTAATGAATTACTGCTCAGGATAAAGCCAGTCCTGAGCTATTCATAGTTTGGATATATCTCACAATGCTTTTATCAGGGCCAGCTCCAGTGCTTATTAAAAATCTCAGTAATGTCCTGTTCCACTGGCTTTCTCTGGCCTTAGGTGATACTGCTCGTTGAATACAATGAAAATGTGGCACTTGAAAATAAATGTGTTCTTTCCAAGGAAATCTGGCTCCGACGCCTGATAAATTCCACCATTCACTCAGCTGCTGGAATTTGAAGAATCCCTCCCCATCCTTCAGCTGGTATTTTCTTAAAAGTAACTATCAGGAATTATCAAACGTGGGGAATTCCCGAAGGCCCTAACATCCCAGCTGGATCAAAGTGTGGCGCTGATAAGATCAGTGACTGAGTACATCCCCATTCTGTGGAAGGTAGGTGGGCGGAAGGATAAATACAGTAGACGCCGTGCCAGAAGCTAATGCAGAACAAACACTGAGCTACCCCAGATGCATTTTCATCTGGCTTTGTCTGTGACAGACCATCTTCCCACCTGCGGAGAGAGAAGTGCTTCAGGCGGATTTCAGCTGGCACCAGCTTACTTTAAGCACCTCAGCTCCCCTGCCCGGCCCAGATCCCCCTCCCAAGCAGAGCAGGGCACTTCCCGAGCCAGGCAAGAGAGATGAGGCTCTACTTACAGCCTAACACTGGAGAAGACAGCTTGTGTCTGAAGGAGATGCACTGAATGCGGTATTCCACAGTTCCTGCACAGTTTACATTCCTTTAAACTTCCCACAAAGCTGAAATGCCTTTAAAGTCCTCTCAAAGATACCAGGTCTCTGATGGTTTCTGATGGTAGCCAGGACTTCATGTTTCATCTTAAATCAAGAGAGCCTTAGTGATTCCACATTTCTGCAGCAGATGTTGAAATCTGTCATGGAAAAGTGCTTTTGGAACACAAGACTCCTGCTTCCCAATCAAGGGTGTTCGGGCAAACTTTGCAAACAGAAATAGATGCATATTCATATTCATGCATTCACCTCAATTAGAGGCAATACCTGTGGACGGAGGGGCTGGCACAGCCTGTTTCGTTTTCTCGTTTACTTTGAGAGTTTTCCAAAATGCCGACAAGGGAAAATTAAAAATAATGAATTCTGCACCTTCCCTGGGTTTCCCTCTGTCAGATCCCTGTCCCACCCACAAGGTGCAGTGCTACTGTCTGCACACAGCAAAGAACTGCAGAGCCTATTCCTCTCCATTAAGGTATTTAGGAGATGTACAAAAGACACATTTTTACCAACCTGAGTTATAAGAAAATCAAAGTAAAGGGGAAATCCTAACAGTGTAAGAGCAGCACTAAGTGGAAATATTACAACATAAAAGCAGGTGCTACTTTGGCAACAGATACTGATATCACAAGGTGTTTGGAGAGAAGATGCTGCACATTCTCAACATTTCAGTGGCATTTATCTTTCTACCTTTTGAATATTTTTATATGGCCGTTGCCTGGCAGTTGCCAGGTAGGAATTAAATCAAGCTGGGTCATTGCTTTTCATTTTGCTTCCCTGACTTACTGTAACAGTTGTGAGGCTGGTTGGTGTAGAATGGAAATGTCAGGGGAAGCATTTTTTTATCAGCAGCTTCTGGAGGAAATGTGCCAATAACTGTGCTACCATTATTTGCTTCACCAGTCTGAATTCATGTGTAGTGAGAGAGCTGATGTCAGGACCAGGGATTGCTGACACCACCATCTGCTGGGAATGGAGATGTGTGTTAGGACTTTGCCTATTTTAGGTTTTATGATTATTTCACTACTCATTTTAATGCCAGAGTTTCCATTTTTCACAACCTGATTGCTTTCAGGTGCATCAGTTCATATAATACTAGCAGAGGATGCATTTTAAAAATGTTTTTCCAAGGACCTGGAAAAGAAATTCCTAGGATTTTCCTGCCCTGTGGGGTCACTCAGAGTGTAGGCTCTGTTAGTGCTGCTGTTGGTTGCTAATGTGATGAATTAAAGTTCTTTTAAAATGGGTTCAATGCTTCACAGGCAGCGCACACATCACCTCATAAATGTGACATGTGAAGAGAAAAATAGCAGCACGTAACAATATTATCACACTGAAAGTTTGGGTGAAAATGCGTTAAAAATTCTCTCTGATGGCAAAAGCATTCTGTAAGTTTTTGACTTTCCAGTTTGTAGGAAAACAAGGCAGCACTCCCTGTGCTCAAAGACAAATGTGAGTTTTCGAAGATCTTTTATCTTCTGCAAAAGGCTTTTTGAGGAGGAATGTGTGAGGAAGTGGCAATGACAGACAGGTAACTATTAAAGGTGACAGAAGCAGGACGTGGTGCTAGGAAGTGTTTCAAAGAGCCAACCAGCAAAACTGAGTCTGGCTGCTTTCAGCAAGATTTGCAAGTGCGTAGTAAAGTTAAGCATATGCTCAAATAGTAGTAGGTGAATAAGGATGGACTTATGCACATATTCAAGCTCTTTGATGAAGTTTCTTATTAGCGGGTTTCATTTTATACAACTGAAAGTGCCGGGGTGAGGTGCTGGGATGTTAATAGAGAGTGTCTTTGCTGACCAAGCTCAGACAGTGGGTGGAAAAAGTTGTGGAATGGTGTTAAAGAGCATTCCAGAGCAAAATTAGCTCTGCTTCACATTATATATATTTCAAAACATGGGCAAACTGTTAATAACAAGATGAGACATCAAGGCATGCATCAAGGATAACGAGTTAATCATTAAATTATTCCTGTCTGTTTACATTGTCAGACAAAGTAGCAGTCAAAACATTCAGAACGTTGCCTCAGCGCTAGAAAATCCACAGGGAAAATACCTTTTCGGCACTTAAAATAACAACTTTCGAGCTACTGAGTCATCAAAATTAGTTCTGCACTGTTAAACTTTAAAGGAATTCTGCAGATAAAGGAGTCCATGAAGTGACTCTGAGTCAATTGTGCGATGAAAACGATTTATGCTGGAAAACAAAAAGCCCCCCTCACTATTACTTTTGGTATTTTCTCATCTTCACCAACATCAAGCACTGCTGTTTCTGTGCTCGACTAAAGGTATTTAACAGACTAACACGGTGAGAGTGATCTGCTTAACGACCACACTGATTCATGCAGGAGATTAAAGCTGCCTCCCCATCCCCACTACAACACCACTCCGGAGAGGACAGTGTTTTTCCTTCCCTCACTGGATCAGTGGTATCTCATTCCATGCCACAGGCTCCTCAGAAATGCTCGGAAATGATGGGGAAGGGGTTGACTTTCTTAAGGTTCACCTGCTCATCTCAAAGAATGACACAGCTGACAAGGCACCAGCCTTTCAGCTCTGTGTGATTTAGCAGCTCTGCTTCAGGATTCCCAAAGACGTTTAAGGGCACTGCAGAATTCTTCTGGACAGCTGCGATTCCTCCTAATGTGACTGTTAATTGGTTATGGAAAATGGGAAGATGCATATGAAAAGGAAGATACAGATCTAGAGTAATTTTCTGTGTTTGTTTACAGAATGTCTGTACATAACTCCTACGGAGTTACTCCCACCTTAGGTGAGCATGCTGCCCTTAGCCTGAAGATTTAAAATGTTCGGAGAAAACTACGAACTATTTTGATGTCAAATGTCCTCACCCATTTCTTCAGTGAGACATTCTTTTAATGAGTCCCTTTAAGATATTGTCACTTATTTGCTGCTTCACTCTAATGATGTGTAGTGGGCACTACTGTCTGTCTCTTTATCTGGTTCCTGGTCACTGCTGGCCGCAAGCCACGAACTGATCTCCAACCCTCCTTGTGCCACCATCCTGGAGAGCCAGGTGTCCCGCTGTAACACCACGGGCTGCAAACACCCTCAAACGCAGCCTCCTTTCTTTGGAAAGCACTTGGGCAGCGCTATAGATCTCTGCGACAGAGATCCCCAGCCATTCAAATTCCCGTAGTTGGGATCACTTGGAACCACACGGCTGCCTGCAAAGTTGCAGCTGAGCTCCCCATCCCCTTGGCAGCCCCATGGGTGGTCAGCACGGAGCGCGCAACACGAGCGTGTCCCGGCGTTCCTGAGCTCCCACGGCTCTTCCCCGGAGGCTTTTCCCCGCCCGGATGCCTGGATCTGTGCCCCGGGGCCGTGTTGCTGCACGCAGGGTGGTGGTTCCCGTGGCCCCGCTGCAGAATGCGGAGGAGATAACCGGGCCCGGCAGCCCCGGGCGGCCGCACAGGAACGGAGCCCTCAGCCTGCAGTTTTTCAAGCAGCTTTGTGATTATCAGCAATTACCTAACTGGGTTGGGTATTTCCACTCCTGCCCCTCTCTTGTTTGGTCACAAGGTGGTTAATTAGAGAGATGAAGAGGGTTTCATTATATCCTCATTGCTGCCTTTCAAGGGGGAAGAATTGCAGAAATGCAACAAGCCCAATTTCCTCACAGTCTAAGATTAATTTGAAAGCTGTCTGGTGAAAGTATATTTTTTCTGAAGCTATAATACACTTGCAGCTACTGGGACAGTGGAGAATGTAAAATATCTATCAGACATAACAAATGAAGTGAGAACTCATTCAATGTTTTAAAAAAAATTCTCAGGAGGATAACGTCTTTGTTGATAATACCTTCTTTAGCAAATTTTTCATGATTATTATTTCCTCATCAAAACCATTTTCTACACTGGTATGCTCAGTTCTTGGGTATTTCCACACACTAGTGGTGTTTGTTGTTTTATTTGAGAAAAGTGAGATTTTTGCATTGGGATGAAGAGTGATCTTTACTTCTCTCAAAGCCATGTGGGTCAATATATCCCCTCTTGGGAAACAATTTGACCATTACTTTGGACAACAAACATAATGTGTGAAAGAACGAATGGAAAACAACTAGAATCATATGAATGTTTAGCAAAGCTTGAAAATATTTTATAAGCACATTTTTGCTTCATAGAAAGAGAAAACAAGCACTGAAAGCTACCACTTTTTAGACCAATTTTCTACTAAAGGTTAGTTTGAGCAGCTCTAAAACTGTCACAGAGCAGGACTTTAAACAAGATGGGGAAGATAATTCCTGACATTTGAATATCACGAACATTTACTCAAGTAAAGAATGATTCATGATGACTGCATGAATCCATGGAGCGGACTTGGTTTGCAGCAAACTTCCAGGATGAGCATTTCAGTGAGCCCCACTGGTAAGCAAATTCCCACGACATTGTGCCACAGCTCATGACATTACACAGACCACAGGGCATGCCGTGGCCCAGGGAAAGAGCTCTAGGATATGGAATACATTTTGGTTTGAATTACTGTTAACCCCTGGAGCCCAGGAGCTGACTGCCATGGCAGCGCATTGCTGAGGTCCAGACAGACTTAGGAGGGTAAAGAACGGCATTTCATGTCATTAATACACTGCTGCAGCCCTTTAACACTAACAGAATAGTGTAAGCAACTGAGTAAGGGCAGAGCTTTGCAATTCAAAGGCAACAAGAGGCCCTAGAAATTTCAGTTTGATTTGATATTCACATCTTATGAAAATCTCTAATAAGGGAGTAAGAAGCAACTTCATGGCCACAAGCAGCACAGAGGAATGGGAGGCAGAAGCCAGATGTGGTACGAAGCACACAAAACAGCAATTCCCAGTCCACTTTCTTTTTTGGACCAATATATCCCTGTTTTTCTTTCTTCAGTGTAGCATCACTGCCACTCTGTGAAGCTGCAGCTGACAGGGCACTATTTTAGCAGAAATAATGTGAGTGGTGCCACTATTGAACACACACTGGGCACAATTCCTGAAGAATATCCTCAGATTCACCTGTGCTGAGCCTAATTGCTGCTCATACAGCAATTAATACTCATATGTTTCAGACAAAACATACCTCCAAGTAATTTTGTGCATAGCCCTAATTTCACATTTGTTTTGATGGTGTTTTGAGAGCTTACACCTCATTTTCCTTCTTATCTGCTAGCACAGAAGAATGATACTATGTTTTCTACTGGCATATGTTTGCTACTGTTTTTGTGCAGCTTCGTGGCAGTCAAGGCAGGAGAGCCCCATGCCAAATGGATCTGGGAACCGACTGGGTCTCATGGGGCGATGACAGGGCTATTCCTGGTTATCCATCTCTGAGACAGAAGCGAGGTGCTCTGTGCAGTGCCTTGAGGGACCATACCTTGTTTTATCTCCATCTTTTGTGCTGTTATGGATAACCGATCACAACTTCAATGTTTTGCTTCATAAGAGCACGCATCCTCTCGAGAGATGCTGTAAGATAGAGGTGGATTCCTAGGCTGGTACAAACAAGCAGATGCTCCTTTTGAACATACACAGGGAAACCAACTGCTCTCATAATCCTACGGGACCTCCAAGAGAGACTGAAGTGTTCATTTCTTTTGCCCCTGAAGCAGCAAGCACTGCTCAGCACTGACTTCTCCAAATACTCACGGGTGAACAAACCCCGGCCTTTTGCAGTGCAAGGATCTGTTGCCTTTTTTCACTCAATTGAGCTGATTTCATGTTCCGAGGTGTACAGGAAGCAATGGCACCTTCAGTGGGAATGAAATCCCTGCTCCTGCAGCTCCTTGCTATTGATGAGATATGACCTGACAAGGCTGATCTCCGATTTCCGGCTCTACCGAGAGCCTCCCCAGCCCACCCTGGGGACGGGGACAGAGCCCTGCTCTCCCCCCTCCACACCCCGCTCCACACGACCCATGTCCAGTGGCATGGGAATTACACGTTAGGAGTGGAAACACCACTCAAGCTGCCTCCCCGCAGAGGTTATTTACTTGCTTCAAATGTCAGCTGGGCTATTTTTCTCCCCCTCTCTCCCCCTTCTCTCCTTCCCCTCCTCCTCCAAGATCCTCACCTAGCAAAGATGATGAAATGCCAAGAAGAAATGTCACTCCAGCAAGTAAGTTTGCTTTGGGGCATAAGTTGCACTTTGATAATGGTATTTGTTCTGTGGGTGGTCAAATTCCCCTCCGCCTCCCCTTTTTGGTCCTAACCATTATCTCACGCAAAGATAAGGTTCATTAGGAGCTCCTCTGAGCTGTGGACACTGCAGAGCTCATGAAGAAGCATGTTCATCAGTGATAGTGCTTATTAGTGATTGCTGCTTTCATGCACCTTTTAGATTCATTTTGCTGCTTTCTCTAGGTGGGAAGTCCTTAAAAAACTTTCAAAACCAGGCTCATTTTGAGGCACACGTATATGTGCAACACATGCATACACATAAGGGTACATGTGTTGTTTATGGACACAAATCTAACTTTAGTTTGTGCTTGGGCTCACAGTTTTACTAAAAATAATAAATTTCTAAACTTGAAAACAAACCCAAATGAATTTATACCATTTTCCCCAAGCTTGGTCTGAGAGCCAGGTCTATCTCTCTTTTGCAGCCTAAGTGACAGCATTGTCCTGCTGTTCTGGCAGGAGAAAGAGAGATTCCCGTTGGTTAGGAGGAGGCTTCTAATTCTATAGCTTATGAAGATAACATCAAGAAAATGTAAAAAGGTCTGGCATAATTTCTCTTAAAGCTGATTCACACCTTAAAGCTTAACTCCTAAAAACATTTAGTTGCTTTATATCGGCGTAACCCATTTCAAGAGGAAGAAAAAGAAGAGATCCTGGTATGTGTCCTGCATCTACTCCAACAGGACTGCACAGCTTTTCATGCACCAGCAGTGTCAAACACCTGTAACTTTCTAGGTAGAGACAATATGAATGAGAAGATGAGTATGAGGAGATAACATAAGCATATAAAATAAGGACTAGTGCTCAGAAACTAGGCCGGAACAACAATTTACCCTTTTTTTTTGTGTGTATAGCATGAACAATGCTCTTACAACCTGAAAGGAATACTTTTCTATGGAACAGAAATCCAGGTAGTGCCATTCTTCACCCTACGATTACATTGCCATCATGAATACAGTGAAAAGACTAATAAAACCCCACATCTATCCATAGGAAAATAATAAACACAATAGCTACAAAGGGTAATACTATAGAAATAAAATAGCTACAAACAGTGAGTAAACAAAAGCTTTTGAATGCATAAAACCTTTCAATTTTCAGGGCATAGAATCTACGTTTTACCGCTCTGGGGATGGGTTTTTATGTGCCTGTTGCACACTTATCTCCCCCAAAATGGTTCTTCTTGGCTGCTGTCAGAGGCAGCTCCTGACCAACTGCATCCCTGGCTGTGCCACACAACCCATATCCCCATGGGCACTGCAAAGAAATGAACACAATCTCAAACTGCACTAATAAGCTCATCAATGATAATGAGCAAAAGAATAATAATGGAAAAGGATGCAAATTGGAAAAATATTCAAAGTTTCACTTTTGTTTTCATGGGCTTTGCCATTAAGTTAAAGGACTCACTAATAGTGAGGTAAAATTTTGTTCTCAGATTCATTCCATTTACTCTGCAAGACACAGTGGGTTGCAAGGGCAGACATGAGGACTGAATTTGGCTTTTGAGAGGCTTAAAATACTAACCAGACCCTGGAAGCTGCTGTTATCTCAACATCAATTTCCAACCTGATTAGGGAGAAAAGTTTCATTTGGTATCTGTGTCGATTCCCAAACTATGAGGTCATACAGCACTGGCCCCCAAACTCCATCCCCTCTTATCCTCTTAGCCCTTTACACAAGGAATGGGTCTTTGGGACCGGGAGCAGATTCAAGTTTGTATACCCATTCATTCTTCCAAAAGCAAGATATCTGGTGGTAAACCTTCCATACTTTAGCAAAGCCTCTGAGGATCAGTATACGACTAGTGCATATATGCCTTCACATATGCAAACACAGGCTTGTTTATGACAGGCTTATCTAGCCAGGCTTTACACAGTGATGTTGAAAATAAGGGAATCAAGTGAAAAATGACAGCTGGCAAAACTTTTACTTTGCCCCTTGCCTTTTTGCATGTAAAAAGCTCTTTTTGCTTTATGGTCATGGAAAAGAGTGTGAGTAGAGTGAGCATGGAAAGTCTGCTTGAGTTGTTGCCACCACTGGGAACAAACTTATCTTGTTCCCCAAAAGAGCAACAGCTCTCCCCTCCCTTCTTGTTTTAACAACCAGCAGTAATACTGCCCTATCTTATGCCATAATCCATCCTCCAAAAGGGGAATCTGAGATAATCAGCAATAAAGGTGGCTTATTCTTGCTCTCTGACAAGTATCAGGTTCTCCACATGCCCACATGCAGAAACCTTCTGGAGTAAGCTCCCAGGAGAGACACGGTGCAAGTCCTTCCAAAACAACGGGGCTCCTCCTTCCCTGAAATCCAAGTGAGATGAGTTTCTAAATACTCTGGAATGCTCTGCAGAGCCAAACATGCTGGCCCTTGTCCTCAGGTGTGAAAAAACCAGAGACCTGGCTGAGAAAGTCATGGCTGATTCATGCCATGCATTATATATATAACCCTTTTCCATACAGAATCACAAAAGGAGATAGGAGAGCACAATCCATCCAGAGCTGTCACTGCAATCCAAGCTGCAGATGCTGACACATACTCCTGTCTTGTTAAAGTGCTCTAACGTAAATGCTACGGATCTGGCAGTGGAAAGGCGCTGTGGGATGAGCTCTCATGGAAAAAAAGATAAAATGAGAGAAGATAATGATGCTAAACATGAGTGCATGCAATTTTAAGTCCGCGGTGTCTATGTCTTTCAAATGCAAGCAGATATGGTTACCTCCTTGATTCCCCACAGTTAAAGGAAGCATTTGTGCCATAGCAACTCCTGGAAAAATGAATGCGTTACTTAAGATTTTTTTCAAGTTACTGAGGGGATTTGTTTCTCACAGTGATCATTCAATTGACCAGAATGTGAGGGACGTGGGCTGCCTCTGGCACAGCTGTGCTCTCAAACCCCTGCTCTGGGCAGGGAGGGCAGCTGTGGCCGTGGCACATCGGTCACTCCGCTGGGCTTTGGGCTGGGTGACCGAGGGGGTTCACAGTGTGTGGATACAAAGCACAGCTCTCCCTGGGTAGCTGTGTTCAGGCAAGGAGGGTTTTGCCATTATAGAACACACTGTAAAGCATTTCTACCCTAGACATGACCTCGGTCATTGCTATTATTTTTACTACCTAGATTTGCAGTGGTGTGGCAGAAAGGGGTGGGAGAAAAGAGTGGTAATCCCAGTTCAGCAGAACACCGGAGTTCCTCCAGTCCCTCCACACACGATTCCCCATAAGCCACTCAGATCCCCTTCAGGAAATCACGTTTGTGCTGTTTTACCACCCAGAAGCTGAAGTAAGCTCTCACAGGTTTAGATGCTGTTAAGTGCTGCCCAGAGAAACTTAAGTCTAAGCTGGAAGACCACAGATACCCTTTTATCCTGCACAGCTATTGCATAGGTTGAGATTTTTGAAAGAAAAGGCTGCAGTCACATCATCAGATGCAAGGACAGAAAATTTTTCTCCAAGTTCCTGCGGTCAGACTTTCACATTGCCCATTCCGCCTTATTTTAAGCAACATGACTGTGCTGGGGTCCACCTGGTGTGCAGGGACTATGAGCTCCTCAGGAGCACCCCTCCTACTGCATCCCTTTGGAGAATGCTTGTGAGACAGTCTAGTCCTCCAGACACAAATATCCAAACATGAGCAGATCTATGGAAGCCCCTGAAGTGCTGTGCATGTGTCACAGCTGATGGCTCTTTTAGCTCTGAGCCAGAAATGTCACCTCAGGGTGACATGCAACCCTTTTCAAGCAATCAGTTAAAAGTGTAGCTGTGTCCTGGAATGAAAAGGAGGAATGGAAAGGAAACTTTAGTCTCCTAACAGTGAAATGTGGTTGCAGTGCGAGGAAGAAGCTCATGCGCCGTGTTTTTGCACAGCATTTTACAGGCTTTGGGGCCAGTTACGAGCTCACCAGTTCATGAACTCCCTCTTGGCCAGGGCCCAGAGCTGACACCAGCTGGGCACTTTTCAGCCTTTATAAAGTAAATTACACTCCAGGAGGCTGTCACTCCGTGCACAAATGAGGAAAACCTGAGGTGAAGCCATACCACAAAATAACGTGCCAGCACAGAGATAGTCACTGAGGTAACCCCGCAGAGCTGCTGCCGCTCCTCCAGCCACCGGCAAAGCACACACTGATGGGACACTCTGGAAGTGCTGGGGCTGCTCCTGCTAAAGGTGTTGCTCTTCCATTTAGCAAGCAGTGCTTACTTTTCAGGCCTCAGCTTGAGGAGAACCTCTGGTCCCCACTGTAAAGCCTTTGAGATGAAAGCTGCTAGTCATGCAACGGGTATGGTTATGAGTCAGCAGCTTCAACAGTTTCCCAAGGTTTTTGTTTTTACTTTAATATCAAAAGAACAGCATGAAATCCAGGTCCTTCCCTCAGTTGTTCCCAGCAAGAGGAATAAGTCATATTTCCAAAGAGCTGCTAGGTGACTCTCACCTGGACGTGCGAGATCAGCTTTCACCAGCTCCTGTCTTGAAAGGAAGAGTGCTCTTATGGAGAGAGCAGAGGTCAATACTTAGGATATCTGCTCTCAGCCCCGTGACAAGAAGGTATGTGACCTTCAGCATGAGTCTCAGCATCCAGGACTCAGTTCCTGCCTCTCAACTCAGAACTAAAACATACCTTTACCATTTCACTCTAATATCCCGTGAAAATGCTGTTGCACCCTATTACTCTATAATTCTTAGGGGGAGGTGAAAATTGTCCTCTTGATTGCTGTTTCATGGAACGGGATATACATTTACTCCTGAGTGGCCAATGCAAAAGGGAAAGTGAGTTCAGTGCAATACATGTGGTGAGGGACTGAATTTGAGCAGCGCTCTTTCTGTGCTTTGTGGGCTGCCTGACCTTCAGCTGAAACCACAACATTTTTCATAGTTCAACCAATACTTCAGGAAAAAAAAAAAAAAAACAAGCAGCAGAAGGTACCACAGTTCGATTTGCCAGGTATGAGACAATATAAAAGTAATGAAACTTTGAGGACACAGGAGAGCTTGTTGCCATCTCTGCTGGTAGCAGGAATAATGCCTTGCATTTAGCAGGCACTGTAATAGCTGTCAGGGTTAGGCAGCCACTGTAACTTATCCTCGGTGCTGCAGCGCTGCCACACAGCTCCACATAGGCCACTTTTGTTCATTTAGGGCTCTTTCATGTAGACATACTGAAGAACCTTTCTTTCAGTACAAAAGAAAGATGATGTGTCTGTGATGGTTAGCCCTCAGGAGAACCCCGTGAGACAGAGAAGTGGGAATGGGCTGAGAAATCGGCAGGGCTTTGCCGAGTCCTGCAGAGTGACCAGGCTGCAGGTCTGAGCTGGACACCTCCTGTCTCCCAAGACTTCACTTCTGTTCCCTCAAACTTCGCTACCAAAACAGCTTTGCTCTGCTATGTGACCAGAGAGGAGGTCCCATCACACAGCTCATTACACATCAGAAGACCCCTAGGCTTAGCCTCAACACTAGAAAGAACAATCCTATAAAATGGTTTTGTCCAGAAATGGACTTTCAGCCAAACCTGGCATATTTTCATCCAGACATACCTTCCTAGAAAATGGGTCAGCACCCAGATAGAAAATTTGCCAATGGGAACAGTGAAGACTACAGGGAAACTCAGAAAAAGCAGGCGAATGGGAAAAAAAAATTCACTGATGACAAGTGTAGGTAATGCCTCCTACAAAGCGCAATGGAAAATTTGCATTTGGCACACATATTCCCTGTCACAGCCTGTGGCCAGGGAGGACTTAGCTTAAAGAGCTGAAAGAAAATTCTCCATACCTGGTACAGCGAGCCAAATAAATAAATAAATAAAGTATTAAGAAGGAGAAGGATGTGACAGAAAACCAGACTGAACATATTCTAGTAATGGGGTCTCTTTAATGTGAGTTAATGGCTGCCTTCAACCGGGTCATTGGTCTGTAGCAAATAACAGCTCTGCACAAAGCCAGCGGGTGTCAGATGTCTCTTTTTTGTGTGTGTGAAAGGAGAAAGTCATTTATGTAGGGAGGTAGCTGGGAACAATAGGAGCCACGGTCCCTGCCAAGGTCTGATCCTGAGACAAATCTTTGGGCAGAGGTGGTTATCCCAGCTGCTACTGAATGGATGTGAGCACATCTTAGCAAGGTCTAGGAGGGGGTGTGTGGCAGGGAAAGGAGCAAATGGTGAGCAGAGCAGCAGAGATCCCTGTGGCTCAGAAAGGACTGGCAGGACAGAATCCTGCCAGCAACAGGACTTTCCACTCTTTGCTCCTGCTGTGTTTGGGGCTCAGCAGTCATGAGCATTCTTTGCAAATAAACAAGTTGTGTCAAGGTGCATACCTGGCTTCTGTCATCCATTGCTACTCCTAAAGGAAAACATCCTACAAGGCCTTAAATTTACCTCTCAGACCAACGGGGAAGCTGTTCACTGTATTTGCTAACATACCCTTATCGCTGAGGAACAGCAGCAATGTGTTCAGAGGAGGGTGTGGAGAAGAAATGAAATGACAAACAGCAGAGAAGTTTCGGTAGAGAGTTTGAAAAGCGTAGGTGTGTTTCTTCTGCAAGTAGGGTGAGTAAGTGGGGATGCAACAGGAGCATTCCTCTAAAGAGCGGAAGGGGATGGGGAGCATCTCATGCACAATTTGCATCCCTTAACACAAAGCAAAAAAACCCTCAGTGAAAGTCAGAGAAATGGAAAAAAGAAAATTAAAAAAAAAAAGCAATGCCTCCATATACAACTACCTGGAAGATGCATTGCTATAGAGAGTCACTGTGCCCAAATACCTCGAGAACGTCAAAACAGGACTCAAGAACTGTAAGAATAAAGGCATGCAGATGACCAGCTTGTTTCTAAGCAGACAGAAGTCCCTATATTTCCAGACGTAAACAAAACAGTCTGACAGAAATAATACGTAATTATCTGTAACTTTTTTTGTACTATCCTGAAAACACCTGGAACTGATCCATAGGTTAAAGATGCTGGACATTAGAGATGATGAGGAAGAAAGTATTATCTAGAATAAACTTTTGAACATGTAAGCTAGGCTGCAGCTTGCTTTAGAATAGCAGAATGTCTCTGAACACATGGAACTTAAGGTACAGGGATTTCAGAGGTATCTGAGCAGATACAGCCAGTCCTCTTGCACTGATGTACTCTGTTATTACAAATTGTGACTGATCCGGAAGAATTCCTGGCTTCCCATGGTGCTTTCATTAGTTCCAAATACAGATAGGATGGATCCTTGAGAAAGATACTTCTCAGCATGAGTGAAAGTGGCAGAACCAGATTGAAACCACAGAGAAGAAAATTATTGAGCCATGTTTAACAGCTCAGGACACCTCTTACAGATCGGGGTGTCTTTGATTTGTTCTCCCACACCCACATGCCAGGCCTCTGGAACTGGAGAGCTGCTAACTGCACCTGAAAAACAGCAATCCCTGTAAAGCAAGAAACTAAACACACCTTGCTTTCGTGTGCAACGGAAGCATTAACAGGAAACCAACTGAGTCAATACTTTAAAATACTTGCTGCTGCCGTGATCAAAAGAAATACACAGTGCACACATCTGTATGTGTAAGAATGGAGCCCCACAGACCACGGGACGTCTGTGCTGCACCAGCTTTTCCAGCCAGGAGGCCTTTTGGGTGCCCTCTCCTTGCCCAGATAGCACAAGAATGCAGAGAGATCTTGACACCAGTACATTCAGTGAGCTGTGTAGGAGCTTTGCATTGACAGACCCATGACTGCAGGACAGCATCCTTCCTTGTCCTCCTAATCCAAGCAACAGGGTCACCCCTAGGAGCACTGATGGGAAGGGCAGGCTGCCTTTGGGTGACACTTCACCATGGGGCAAAGCGTGCTCACCCTCACTGCAACCCTCTTGTCCAACAACCTCAGACAGAGCCAGTCGCTCCCCACAACCCCCAACACACACGAGACTGAAGCCCTGGGCCTGGAAGGTGGTGTCTCTCTCAGTGCAATAGGCTGGGAGAGGGTCTGTCCCTGGCAGGAGTGACTCTCCAGCAGGACCTGCTCTAAGGTAGGGCTGGCCTGCAGAGCAAACTGCCAGCAAAGCCTCGTCCAGCAGGGAACTAATTTAGTCTCTTGTACAGTTGATGAATGAAGAATTTCCTCTTGGGACTAAATTACAGGCCTTGTCAGGGTTGCTCTTTCGTGATCTGTTATTTAGATGTAATTTTCCAACAGGGCTGGAACACATAGCCATGAGCTAGAATAGTATTTGCTGTGAACAGCTGCCACACACCGTCCTTCACATCCCACACCCTTTCCACCCTCCCCGGTATCCCCCCTCCTTCCCTCCCTCCTGACACACATGCGAGACCCACTAGGCACAACCCGCACTGCATTTGTTAGATCCTCATTGAGGTCCTTAATTAAACCACAAGAATGGCATTTGCCCACCTTCCCTGCGCCCCTGTTGTACAAAGAGTCACGTCTTGTTTGAACACGCTTAAAAACAAGACAAGACGGCTTTTTTCAGACTCTGATGATTACAACCCTGTGTCAATCTTTTCCCCCTTTGGCTTGAAGATAGACTTCTGATCCTCCTTTGGCTTTTTGAACTGCTGGAAGCTGTGTAAACACACAGCGTGTCAGTAAAGCTCTGCTGACCTAATGGCTGCTAAGTGCAAAGCGATTCCCTTCAAACTCCCAGATCTCACCTGTTTTGAGGTCATTAACGAGGTCTGAAAGCGAAGGCAGAAACATTCTAGTTGGCCATTACCTAATGAAGAAATGGCTGGGTAGAACTATTTAAAGGAGTTTTCTAACAGCCCAGTAATTGTTTTGGGCTTTAATCCCAGGATGCTCTCTCCAGTTAGGAGGCTGACTATTTTAATGCAGGGTAGTAAATCTGAATGTTAAGGGCCCATGTTACAACAGACCCTTCTGGAAGTCCCTCTGCTAGATGTGTAGTGTAAATCCACAGAGCGCGGAAGCAATCCAAGACTCAGGACTCTGTTTTATCCACTTGCACACCCTCATGCCTTTCCTCCATGTGCTCAGAAGCAGCAAGCTGTCCAGCCTGCAGAACTGGAAGTCCTGTAGATGAGGAGCTGGGATCCATCTTGTGTAAGTGACGATGACCAAAGAGTCTGAAATAATTTTCCAACATAGTGCTGGTGTGGAGCCTAAACAAATCAAGGAGCTGCTGACAGCAAATTATATAGTTTTAGATTAGCATAAAGGAGCTTGGAGGAGAAAATGGTGAGGGATGAATTTGAACTCATTGATGTGCAGGGGTAGACCAAGCATCTTATTTTATAGCCTTCCTGATGATCCCTGGCACTTTGACAGCACCCAAACGTAAGTCCCATGTGATCACTTGGGCTCCTGCAGGCCGAGTGTGCGTGGGCCCACACCTCTGGCTGGGCTCACATCCTCGGGCCTGCACGGTAAGGAAAGAGCCCTGAGCACAAGTGCAAGGAGATCCTGAGCAGAGGCCCTGTGGGGGACCTCAAGGTTTGCTGGTACCCGGTGGTTCTCCTCTGGGGGAAATGGGTTTCCCTTTGCACCGGGTCCCTGCGCATTCCTGACTCCCTCATCCCGGCAGTGCTGTTCCCTCGGGAAGCTCCTCGGGAGCGCGGCGGACAGGCCATAGAAACAGCGCCATCTACTGACAACAGCGGGCGCGGCCGGAGCGTTCCCGGGAGCGGGACACGCGGAATGCCAGCGCATCCCACAGCTGCATATTCCAGGACCAGAGGGCGGGAGCAGAAATGTTCTGTAGTGCGTTTACACCCACTCCCGAGCCTCAACAACACGCGGTGTTGTGGCAACTTCACTGCTAGAGAGCACCGGAATGCTATTGCAAACCTACTCATTTCCCTGCAGACAAATCTCCTGCCAGCAGATTGATATTTTCTTAAATTTATCTGTGATTTACGAATACCTCCACAGTCCATGTGTTTGGCCTCGTAGAACATTCACCGGACCGAGGTGCAGAGTAAGATCCTGCTTCCCTAAGTAACTGGACAAACCAAAAGGACAGACCTGGCTCCCAAAGGCCATCAGTCTGTGCCGGCTGCAGTTGGCTTGTGAGCAGGACTCTGTGCGAGCAGTTTTTATGGACACACAGGTGGGTTAACTCCACGTTTCTTGATGCATTAAATAATGAATGACTTCATCTAAGCTACAGTTTAGACTCCTGTGTCATGTCCGATGACAGTGACTTGGTTTGCAGGACATTTTTTGTCTGGCACACTGTGATGGCAGAGGATTTACACCTCCCGCCTACAGCTACCTCCATTTGTGCCCATCAGCAGCAAGCTGACCCCGTGCTCCCACTGCCAGAGCTTTGGATGCTCAGTTAGGTGACACACGAGCTTTTAGCACTGGAAAGTCTGCACAAAACAGATTTTTCATTCCAAAAACATGCAGGCAGTTGCATTCTCATAGCACAAAATTAATTTGAAAGGTTTTTCCCAGTATCCACAGCTCCCCATGAGACAGCTCTGCCTTTTCTATAACCCTCAAAATATTCTCCACCAGTGAAAACCCAGGCAGGAAGTCTGCATTTCCACCTCATAAGGTCCCATGGCTTGTGTTGTGCACATACTGTGCCCTATTTAAAACCAACAGAAGCTCCCAGGGAAGGCTCAGGGAAGAGCATGGCAGCTTTGTGCTGGCACTCACAAAGTGAGTCACACAGCCAGACCTCTTGGTCGGGAACAACACCTGCCTTTGCACAGCATCCTCCCCATGAAATTTGTATTTCCAGAATTCCCTTGTTCCCAGGTCCTCAGGAGCACACCTGCTCACTGGGAGTAATGTCCGGTTGCACTCCTTGAAATGAAATGCTCCAAGACGTGGATGATGCTAGGTTTTGTAAATGTTGGCTCCTGCTGTGATCTTTGAACACAGATGCCAAAACAGATGGTGCAGGGCTCACGCTGGGCAGGCAAAGGAGCAGCTACAGACACTGACAATCACATCCCTGGCTGCTGAGGAAAAGAGGAGCCATTCCCATTTTTCATGCAGTTTTTTTACCATCACCTCCCTCCCTCATCTTACTTTCTCACAGCTCCTCTCCAGCATGAAGCCACTGTGAGAAGGAGAGGAATAAGCTTTTGGAAGAGCCTCATCCAGTGCTGCCGGATCCTCATTGCTTCCCCATTTCATGCTTGTGGCCTGAAGTTTCCAGTAGCAGCTTCTGGTGACCACAGCCAGGAGAGTCCCTGTGCCCCTGAGTCCCAAGCTCAACAGAAAATGCAATATAGAGTCATAAAATGGTTTGGATTGGAAGGGACGTTGAAGACCATGTGGGTCCAAGCCCCCTACCACGGGCAGGGACACCTTCCATTATTCCAGGTTGCTCCAAGCCCTATCCAGCCTGGCCTTGGACACTTCCAGTGATCCAGGGGCAGCCCCAGCTTCTCTGGGCAACCTGTGCCAGGGCCCCACCACCCTCAGAGAAAATGATTTCTTCTTAATCTAAACCTGCCCTCTGTGGGTTTGAAGCCATTGGCCCTTGTAAAAAGTCCCTCTCCAGCTTTTCTTGTAGTCCCTTCAGGCACTGGAAGGCTGACCACTCATCACAATGTCAGAAGCAACACCAGGACTGAAATGTCCAGCAGGTACAATCCTTATGCCAACTGATATATCATTAGAGATCACTTGGTCACTAATGTGGAGAAATAAACCCCTGAGATTGTTTTAAACCCTGCTGGCAGAAAACAGCCTGGTCTCTTTCCCCAGAAAAAGAGAGGTTTTGACAAAGGTGAGAATGTTCTCCGATTCTCTGTGGCACCTTTCCCTACTGCCGCCTCTGGATGCTTGGGAGAGGAAGAGTGACTGTCCCTCTTGGCACAGAGGCCCTGAGGGATGCCTGAGCTCAGACAGTAACAGCGAGTAATTGCTCAAGCCTTTGCCTCCTCAGCCATGTCCTCACTTCTCAGGGTTCCACTACAAATTTCAGAGTGGCTGGTGCTTCCCTGCACGACCTGTAGGATGATCTCCTGCTTTTCCTCGTACTCACATTTTTGTTTCCTCTGGTCTTAGTGGGATTTGAAGGTACTTGAGCAACTTGGAAAGCAAAAGACAGTGAAAAACTTGCCCAAAGCCAGGGTTATTTTTGTGCAATTCCACCACTTTGCGGGCAGTCTCTGAGCCGACACATGCCTGCTAACAGCCCTGGCAATCCCGCTCCAAGGGCTTGAGAGCAGCTTTGATTCTTTCCATTAATGGCCTCTTCAGAGCTACACCCTCCAGCTGCCACATCTCTTGCAGGCATAAACCCTGACATTCAGCGTTTAGCACTGCTTTATTTACAGAGGGGGGTTGTTCTTGCTCTTCCCCCTCTCCCTCAGTTAATAAGTCTCTGGTGATTTTATCTCCATTTTTATCTGCTGCAAACCCCTGGGTCCTTCCTGTATTTCTCCAGCCAGCAGCGCTGCTATCAGTGCCAAATATTTCAAGCTGTCAGGACATTACTGAACCGAAATTCCTTGAAGCCACTGACTGGTAGCCTAAAGGTGAAGCATTTAACTGTATTGCATTGGGGTTAACGACTCTGATGGCCCCTGCATTAGCTTATTACTGGTGGCCAGTTGCTGCTGGTGGCAGTGTGGGGACATCGCAGAGTCCATCCTGGAGCAGCTCCACCTTCCAGCTCCTGGTGAGGAACAGGAGCTGCCATGATTTGCCACCTCACTCCAGATTCCTTAGGATTTTCCTGAAAATGTGATCTGTGTTGCATTTCTTCATACTTCTCAGTTTGTCCCCAGCAGGAGAAGGGGTGGGGTCAGGTCTGTTTTTAGCGTATTTTTCCTTCGGTATTAAAGTTTATTTAAACTGACTCACATTTAATTGTCCTAAGGTAAACAGATGAATCACCCAGGGGGGGATACACCTCCAAAGGTCAGGGTTCAAAGCAAGTTTTTTTACTTTCTTTCTTTTCTTTGGGCTTAAATAAGGAAAACTGGGTTGGTTGGAAAATAAAACTATTTTATTTGGGAGTTCAGCAGACAGTGACTCAGATTTTTTAGTTTCCTGAACTTTTTACTTTTATATAAGTAAGACCCTTGATAAACAGGTATTGGGCCCACACCTGTCATGGAAAGAGCAGCAGGAGTTCAGCACAGTGTGGTAACAGAAGCTCTCTTGTTCTGCCTCTGGAATTAGCTGCTTGGCTACAGGGAGATTCTTGATAACTCCTAATTTGAGCCCTTCAGACCCAGTGTGCTGCAGGGCCCCTTTTTTTTCCCTTTTGGAAAGATCATAATCAACCAATGAGAAAATAACTATTAAAAAACAAAACAAAACAAAAAACAACCCAAAAAAAACAGAAGAAGAAAAGAGCCACAAGTTAAAATTTGCTTCTGGAAAATGTAGTCCCTTGAAATCCCTCGACAACTTGCTACTTGAATTTTTCTCTCCTATTAAAAACCCGTTCCCGGTAAAGGGTTGCTATTTCCGACCCCACTTGTCTGTGTGGGATGTGTCTCCTGCTCTGTGTTGATAGTGTTGGCTGCAGAGCTGCTGGCTGGTGAGGAGTGAGGTTGTCAGAAAACAGACTGTACATTTGTATTTCCCAACATTTCCACTTTGATCTGGTTTTCAGGCTCAGAGCTATCTCAGGTCATGCTAACAGCACCTGTAGCCCTGCACGGAACACCTTGCTCAGCTGAGTTTTGTTGTTGATCCCTTCCCTCCTGTCACTAACAGAGAGAAAAAGACACCAGAGAAGGGCTGTGGAAACACAAGGCCGTAAAAGTCATGCCACAGGAATAGTGATGGAGAAAAGAGATATTTGCAGCTTTCCTTCACCAAGCCAGACAGCTCTAGGACCATCACATGATCTGGTCAGAGATTTCTAAGCAGAAAGGACAAGTTGAGGATTTCTGAGCCCCCACGCGGCTCTAGGATGAGTGACAAAGACTCTTCGGCTGTGCTCGCTACATCGTGAGTCCATCATTCCCTGCTGGCTAATGCCGGGAAGATACCTGCTTCCTCTTGTTCTCCATCAAAAGAGAGGTCCCAAAAGTTCCTCTTGTTTTGGGAACTGAGGTAGCATCACTCTGCCTGCATGGGCAGGCAGTTGGGTAACAGCAGGGTTTCCCAAGAAGTTCCTGATTTGCAAGTGCTTTGAACTTCCCTGTCGGTAAAATAGGGAGGATAACAATACTTCCACTAAGATCCCTCTGAGATACTCAACTACCATGGGCAGGCTTTCATTAGATACATTTCTCCATGAAAAAATGTAAGGAAATAGTAATTTTTTTACTGCATTTCTCTTGATATTTCTGAGGGTCTGAAATTTGGAACAAAAGGGGAAAAATCCACATTTCTAAATAATCCAAAATATCAATTTAAATGGAAAGATGCTCATCAGAAATATGCGTAACCAACAGTGTATTTCACTATTTGCTTTTGCTTTTTCAATGACCAGCTCTTTCCTCTGGCTTGCAAGGAATATTTAAATGTGAACTGATAGAGGAGAGGCTTTGTGAAAAAGAAGCACATATTACAGGAGTAACCCAAAGAGCAACTCTTACTTCATTTTGGTGACATTTGGTGAATGAGAGATTAAAAAAATGATTTGAAGAACCCATTCCTGTTTTCCATTACCATTTGGGTTGCAGCATAAGTCAATGGGCAATATTCCAGTACTTTGTAACAAAAAGTTTTCTCCAACTTGACCTAAAAATGATATGGTGAACTTGAGGACTACCTCAATCAAACATTTAGTTTGTCAGGTCTCTGAGCACCCACAAACACTGGATGACTCCAGGAGATTGGACCTTTGGTGTGGTCCAGTCTGACCATTCCTGTGCTCCTTTGTCCCTCCTTGCTCACCCTGAATGCCTGGAGCACTTTCAACAGTCTGATCTCAGAAAAGATTACTTTTAAAATTAAGTTTATAAATGCAGAGATTAGGAATCCAGTTTAGGGGAGCAAGGTTTGAAAATATGGTCCTCAAACCCCCAGGGATTCATTTACCCATTGTCCCTGGCTTTCACAAAAGCCCGGTTTGGGCAGCCCCAGTTGCCTACAGACAGTGAAAGGGGTGGAAAGTCTCAGCAATAGTTGCTTGCAACACTCTGCAGAGGCACACAGTATTTAGTACTGAATCCATAAACCTCTCTCTGGCTGTATGTGAAGCCCAGCTGCTGCTTCCCTGGCAAAAAACCCCAACCATTTCCGTATTTCATCCTCATGCCCTTCTGGGTTGCTCAATGCAACCCTCAAAGCCACCATGTCTCGCACCTGAAAGGAATCTCTTGGTTCCAGACTCACTAAACATCCCCCACAAAATCTGTTCCTGTTTGTTTTGCACTTGTTTGCTGTCTCAAACCATCTTAGCCAGAACCATGGGAGGCCCTGGCTTTCCTCACACAGAAAGCTTTGGTCTTTGCAGGAACACCTTCTCCTTGTCATGTTGCCATTCCCAGCCTCCGGAGGAAGTGCAAGCCTACGGCCAAGCTCTCTCAACGTTTTGGAAATCAAAGGGAACACTCAGCAACATGGGGTCTGTTTGTATTTACACGGAAGTTCCCGCAGCCTCCGTGGGCTTTTCCCTCTTGTTCTCACTCTTTTCTTTCCAGCGGTGGCTGTGTACTTGGGAACACCGAGCTGCTCTGTGTATTTCTTTAGTTCTGCCTCTATTAGCAGCTTCTGTCCGCCCTTCCAGCCCCGAGCACAGGGACCTGGCAGCGAGGAGATCAAACAAACACAGCTGCTCCCGTGTCCCTCCCGCTCGCCGCTCCCCGAGCCCACGGCGGCCGCGGTGCAGGTGGAAGCGGATGGCTTTGAGGTTGAGGTGTAAATACCCATAATTAGCCATGAATTACATTTAATACCCGTGACAGGGTCTGGTGGGAAACAGGTGGGGCAGAGAGCTCAGAGATGCACACTGGAAGAAATTCTCCATACTCAACTTGATCTCAAGCCCATGGAAGCCCATTGAAAGAATCCCCTGGGGTTGTGATGGGCTTCAGACCAGGGTTCTGTGCAAAACCAATAGGAAAAGCTGCATATACAGGCTGGACTGGCAATTTTAGCAGCCTTCCCCTTGGCAGGGAGAGTTAAAGGAGAAAGTGGGGA
Organism: Struthidea cinerea; assembly: GCA_013397865.1. Lineage (NCBI taxonomy): Eukaryota > Metazoa > Chordata > Aves > Passeriformes > Corcoracidae > Struthidea > Struthidea cinerea. The sequence goes on from VZTI01005557.1 coordinate 479,374, forward strand.
GGAAATCAAAAAAGAAAGAAGAAGAAAAAGAACAGCAAATCAAAACACAACTGGAGGGCAGAGGGAAAAGCAGAGGAAAGGTACTTTATATCTTCATTTCAAAGATACTCATATGCTCTATTCTGACACACCTTGCAGAGAGCAACAAAACAGCGTGGGCTGCCAGAAATAAATGTTATAGTGCTCACATTCTGCGTTCTTCTCATTTTTCTGGAGAGTTATTTCAGAAATTTCTTACAATCTGACCTTTGAGCTGCTTGGAAGATTTACTGAGTGCCTCAAATGCAGTCATTTTTGCAAACCTGATGTGTAGCATTAGCTATAGGCAAGTGTTCCAGTGATGTGCAAACGGGTCAAGGCCAAAAGTGAACCAATAAGGTAACCAAAGAGGAATGCAAACTGAATGGAGCCCTTTATGCAAAAGTGAAGGGTTCGTTTTTTTCCAGAATTATGAAATATTGAAAAGCTTGTGTCAGAGCCCCCCTACTCAAAACCTTTTGATAACCAGAGATGTTTTTAAAGCTAGTCAGACTTCAGTGCATTTGTTCTTGCACCTCTAAAAATGTTGGTCTTGGAAACCCACCTGTAAGTACAAACACAGGGTTGGAAAACATAACTTTGCAGTAACACACAAAATCCACAGTAAACCTTGAATTTGTATTTGTGTGATATGGTTTCAGACTCACCAATGTTGTCACATCTACCTGATTTTGGTGGGGCTTTTTGTGCTACTCTCTCCCTAATCTCCTGCCCTTCCACACGAGTTTATCCACACTCCTCCTATGGCATATGTGGGGGCAAATCCTCACCTGATGAAGGTTTACTTTCTGCTTTTGATACCTACTGAAAATCTAACCAAATCTCCTTAATGGAAACTGAACAGCAGCCACGGAGACCCACACTCACAGGTTTGCCTCAGCAATATTCCAGACTGAGTTTACAATTTTTCTTTCCAACATGACTCATACCTGTGAATTTATTTCTCATTTTTCATGACCAGAGTGCCATGTTTTTCACTTAACAGTCAGGCAAATCCTTCCTGGAAGTTGGTGTTGATATTTTAAATCCCTTTGATTTCTTTCATTCTGACACTTAACAGTTACAGTGATTCAATCAAGAAATAGAAGCAACACCCAGTGACCCAAACAAGTCAAAATATACCACCGGCACCAGAGAGTCACAAGAAACAAGAAGGAATACATGGAGTGAAACACTTTTTTCCCCCCTCTCACTTAAAATGATCCAATAATTTCAAGGTGATGCCAAAAAATGGGAAAACGAAAGTCTAGTCAGAGGCAGTTCTGAAACTAGAAGGCTGAATAATTTGATGAAGTATTTATAACCAGTCCTCTCTGCTGTAGTGTTTTGTTTGTCCCTATGGAAAAACACCAAAGGGAAAACAAGTTAAAGTCATATCACACCCTCCTGCAACTGTTTGTTCCACTCCACAGATACTGGTCTCCAGTCATAAATGAAGATCCTTGTGTGTTCCAGCAAGTCCCACTCACTGAGAATACCTAATTCCCATTAAAAAGCTGATTTCAAACATACGTGGTTAAATGTGTTGCTTAACTGTGGTCAAGGTACATCCATTTAATTCCATTTTAATATTGAGTTTTTTCTGCTAAGTAGGTCAGTGCCAGAGATGCTGAAGTCTTCCCTGGTTTGCAAAATATTCCCACCCATTTCTGGTGGGCCCTGCAGCACCTACATCTGGACTGTGGCTTGCAGTGAATCAACACCTCAGCACAGCCAGGTGAATGCAGAGCTAACCTGAGCAGTGAGACTGTGGCTGTAACCCGGGCGCCACTTACGTCTCCCACGCGACAAAAAATTCTTGTGTTAGCACTGCCAAAGGCTGACAGCCCCAGCCGTCCTGCACCTGGAACTGGTCTCCCCCGTGGCCATGGGTTGAATCCCACTGGAGAGGCAGCGCTGGGCGTCTGCCCCACTGAGAAGTTGCTCTTTAGGGAAACTCGCCTGGGCAGTGGCAGGGATGTGAAAACAAGCAGTTGCTGAAAGGCACCAACACTGCATTAACACCAAACAAAGAGCTGAAAATTTCCATGACCAACCTTCTCATGGCTTTTAGTCATACCAGCCAGGGAACAGAGACACTTGTGATAATTAAAGCAAAAAGATCTTTTTGAACCTTAAAAGATTTGAGTTTGACTGAACTGGAATTTTAGACAAAGGTTCACATGGGTTTTTATTTCCCCCAAGCCAGTTTATCCGCCGTTCCTTTTCAGACAGGCTTAGATTCTAATCCTCAATACCTGTGAAGTCATTTATGCTGGTTTGTTTGTTTGTTTGTTTCCAATTAACTTTTAATTCATTTTTGGGTCTGAGCAGAATATTTATTTTTCAAAATGCTGGGTGTAACCATTTATATAAACAAATCTGCCTCACTCATTTTTCTCCTTTTGATGTTGATTTCCAGTATTTTTAGCCCCATGTGGGATGGGAGACTTTCCTACATGTCCAGGTAACTATGTATTAGAATAAATACCAGTGACCTCAATTCCTATTTAACAATTGATTAATTGATCAACCTGAAAAGCTTAGCCACAATTAGATGAATTCATTTTAAATCAGGTAAAAACATCTCCAGAACATGACCACTTTCATCAATCTGTGCCCATATTTTTCATTTCATCAGAAACTCCAAATCTTCAGTGTTTCAGCCTAAATGGACCACATCTTGAGACACAAGTTTTGTGGGGTTTTCACTAACCTTAACTTGTAATTTTTACTGAAACACTGTCATTTTCTACAGGAGAATCACAACAACAGCAGTAACAAAGAATATCTCATTTTTCAACCTGCTGTGTTTTGTACACAACTTCAGAGTCCATCAAACATGGGCTAGAAATACAGAGGAAAAACCCACGAGCTGCTTGATTTTTGGAGTGTCTCCATTATCTTATGCTGGGAGTCTGGTCCAGTGATTCTCATAACTGCACTACAAGTCCCTGATTGCATTAAGAAACAGATTTTTTACGAGAGAAAAAAACCAAACCAGGCCAAGTGGTTTTTTAAAATACCCATAAATTCAGTATCCCTGGGTACAGAGTCTCCCTAGCTTTTATGCAAGCAAACTGTCAGAAGGGTAAGGGATGAAAGCCAGGAAAAAATTGGTCCTTTTTTGAGTGATTTCAGCTTTTCTCCATTTCTAACTGCTGGAGATGAGACAAAAGGTGCAGGGGGTGGTGTAAAGGCTTGAACTGAACTCTGAACAGGCAGCAGAGCTGTGGGTGCACAGTGAAAAGGAAGCCTTAAGAACCCTTCTGGCTCCTTACAGGGGTGTTTAAGAGCTCACATAACTCAGCCAGCCTTTACTCTAGGAAATCTAGGGACAGAAAAAAGTCCCATGAGGTCTGCAGTAAAAGTTGGGAGTGTGATCCTCTTTTGGGATGCAGAGCAGGAAAAGGAATGCAGTCCCTCTGTAACCTCACAGCAAAGTACTCCATGGGCCACCTCCAACCCTCCGAGGAGGCCCTGCCTCAGTGGCACAGTTGAGACCCATTTATTTAGTGGATAAAATTGTACATGAGTTGTACGAAGTGAATGGAGATTTACACACACATGGAAGGCAGCAGAGATTAATTACTGCTCAGTCTGAACTTCATAAATGCAAGGCAGCACAGGAGCACTGACTTTCATTATTTCTATTTACTCACTAGCTGGCTTTTTAATACCAATTAAGAGCCAAACCACTGCAAAGTAATGAATATAAAAATATTGGAAATAGAGACACATACACTTTCAGCTATCCAGAGACTTCTTTTCTACCATAAACTGTCCCAGGCCACAGCAGACCTGACTCTAATCCAGACTGAGCATTTTCTTCAGCTGAAGGATGACTTGCCCTGGCTGCAAGTAAATATTTGGTCTCCAAAGGTGAAGGGTGGCTGGGAGATTCGTTCAGCTCTGCTGTGACATGGATGACAAAACCCCGACTCCAGGAAACAAAGCTTCAGTGTAGTCAATCAGAAGGGATGCCGAGTCCCTACAAACTCTGCCTTTCTTTGAATGTTAAAGTGATATGTGCATATCATTTCCCCAAGAGCACTGACACAGTGCTCCTCTACCCAAGGGAAGGAAGAAGGCTCCACGCCTGTGCCACAGTGAGGCAGATAGCTTTAGCTTTTACAAAAACACTCAAACCCAGGCCTAGTCCTCCCACAGAGAAAAACCCAAAAGCCAAAACAGCAGGAGAGCTAAAACCAGCACATACAACATCATTCCCATCCAGATTTGTCGAGGGGTCCTTCATATCCAAGGGCAAACCAACAACTTTTCATCACTCACAGGCAGAGGCCTCTAAGTTTGCCCCTCAGTCCCCGCTGGCTGGGTTTGCAGGCACAGTGCTGTGCCCCAGGCATGCAGTGCTGGGCTGGAACATCATGTTTAGCACTCCATCATGGCCTGGTCATATACACCAAACCCTCTCTTTCCCTTCTGGAACACAAAAGGGACAACACACCAATGCAAGTGCAATTCATGTCTACTCCACAGCCCCTCTGGAGTGTTAAAGCAGATGTCTTCTGGGAGAGAGAATGAGATCCACAGATTCCAAGTCCTCAAATCCCTAGGCTTTAAAAGGACCATAGTTCTGGCTTGCGGCACTCCGGGAATTCAGTAGTTGTGGTGAAAAAGGGAGGAGTGCAGTGTGTCTGTTTATTTGCTTTCTGGCTACTTGAATGGCTCTGCCATTTTCCCAAGGGTTGAAAGGATGATGCTATCATAAAGCTGACTGTGAAGGCATACAAATTTCATATGCACTGGGGAATGAAAGATTTGCTTCCAAACATTGGGTGCATTTCCAAACTCTCCACACCTCCTGAGTGCGGTCAGGAAACCTCATAAGAGTTGACTCCACTTTAAATGGTCTGAATCCAGTTGGGCCACAAACGCCATGAGAAGAAAGTTTCTCATGCCACAATGAAGAATTTTTCCCATGTAGACAAGGCCTTAATTAATCTTTAAAGTGTTCCAGTTTTAATTTTAGGTCACAGTTGGGGCTGGTTCTTACCATGGCTCCTGTCCAGCAAAGCTCTTAAGCACATGCCTAATTCTAAGCATTTAAAGTAGCCTCGTTAACTCCTATGGGATTGCTCACATGCTCAAAACTATGCAGATGTTTAAACTTCTGCTGGATCGGGGCCTGCCTCTGAACTTGACTGTCCTCCTGGAGTCACAACAACAACACGGTGTAAGAGAAATGCTCCTGAACCGACCTTCAAAGTCCTGTCTGAAGCCATACTGGAAGGGCCAGACAGCTGGCAGGCTTTGCAATAGTTTCTTCACCACAGTATAAATTACCTCTGATTTGCTTAATGACTGTTTGGAATCAGGATGTCTCAGCCCTGCTAATACAATGCCCCATGGGCAATAATGCTTTTTTTTTGAGAAGAGTCATAGGCAAAGCCCATTTTCAGCAGAATAAACCACTTCACACAGCTGTAGGTGAACTATGTGCTGTGTAAGTAGCCTGGCCTCCGTGAAGATCCCAAAGCAAATCGGTGCGTGCTTTTAAGGAGTGTGGTTTATTTCTCAGCAAAAAACAACATTTCTTAATGAGGACGTATCGGCCAAAACATTGATTAACTGTGGCTTTTAACAGCTTACTCAAAGAGGTATGAATTTAATTAGCCCTTGTCAAAGTAAGAAGAATTAGCATTAAGCTGGTTTATAACTCAATTCTCCTGGCTGGAGGACAAAATGGAAGAAATCATTTTTAAAGGGAATTATTAGAAAGGTGATTAAGTGAGGCCATCATGTTTGCTTGGGATCCAAACATAAATTTTGTTTTAAAACCCAGAAATATGGAAAAGGCAACTGAAGAAATGATGAAGGCCCTGATTTGTCATGTTAGAATTGCTGTAACCCCCACTGTCTGACCTGGGCTACATTAACGAGGATTATGACCAGTTAATGTGAAGTTCAGATGGGATCCTCCTTGCTTAGAGGACTGCGAAGTGATGTTCAAGAGATGCTATATAGCTGATTTTAAAATCCACTTTTTCTCACCTGCACAACCCTTGCTTTCCCATTTCTGTAGCCTAACAACGTTGCCAGTCCCAACATTCCTGCCCTGTGAAATATGAAACACCTACACTGGTAAGGATCAGATCAAACCCAAAATCTAAAAAAGGCCTATTTTTAATTAGTGTTCTTTCTTGAAACAGATTTGGAGTTTTTAGCCACCAAAGCTTTCTAAAGCAAAAAACAGATTTAAAAAGAAGTCTGAGAGGCTGGAGAGTTCTGACCAGGAGTCCTTTCCCATTCCAAAGTGCCATTCCTGAGGATCTGCTGAAGGGCTGACCATCCTCATGGAAGCTGACGGACATCACTGACTCTCATTTTAGAGAACAACTTCCTGCCAGTTGCCCTCACTCGCAGTTAAGGCCCCAATACACAACAAAATGCTGCCCCGCTTCCTTCTCTTGGCTTCTCTGAATGCCCCTCCAAAGGTATCTGCTGTCAAACTGTGAAGCCTCCTGATGTTCCTGGCACCTTCCTAGGGCTGTACGGCACTGGCAGAACTTTTCCTGATGAATCACAGCGTGTCCAAGCTGTGCACACAACAAAATCCAAGTGCATGCATCTTGGGACTTGGAAACTTGATCCGGGATGGTTTTTCTGATGGGAATAATCTTTGTTCTTCTTCACGTCCGTCCCTTTAACCTTGGATCAACTTGGGGAAAAATGTTTCAAAAAGCAGTGGCAGAAAGGCTGCTGAAGAGAGGCTCTAAACAAAAAGAGTGCACTCAAACACAGCATGCATCAGGGAGCAACAAGTGGAAAAGAGAAATCCAGGGGAGTAGAGATGCTCCAAAACGCTGCAATTAAAATAGGACAGGATGTGGAGCCTAGGACTTTGCAGAGAAGAGGAAATACCTAAAGTATTTCTGGGAAAACAGCCACTGGAACCAAAGCATTCCCACTTTCAGGGGCCCCCAGGGCTGGTGGAACATGCTCACACAGTGCTGAGCAAAACCTGGAGCTCTTCAGGACAACTGATAGGCTGAACCCTGCAAAAAGGAACTGGAAGCAGTAACATTCCAAGGGACAGGTCCTGTTTTCGAATGATTTATGGTTATCACTATACATGCCTAATTGAGAGAGACACGTGACCCCAGATGAAGGAAAAGCCCCTGCAGGTCTCCTTACCAGGACTAGAAAACCACCACCACTATTTATTTAATCCTTCTCATCTCCAATGAAATACAAACATGGTGACTTCCAAGAACACATGTGATCCGTCTTGGAGAAACAATAAAGGTAACCAGTCTGATGGTTTATCAGGATTCACCAGATGGTTCTGATGTGGAATTGGCCCCTTCCAGCTTCTCCAGCCTCAGGCAGAGGACAGGGAAGCTGTAACCAAAAAGCCAGAGAGTTACGTGCTCTCCTCCTAGGAACACCAAGAGATGCAAAACGGCTTTGGTGAGCAAATGCCCAGCTGCGCATGGAAGAGCCCACTTTGCAAAACGGGACACTGTGGAGCATCAGTGCAAAAGCAGAGGTAATGAAGGCATGTGGTGAAGCTCTGACACCAGAAGCTGCACAGCTGCACCAGTGCTTGAGCTAATCATTACTAATTAGGGTAGGCATGGAGCCCCTGCATAGCGCGTTTGAAATGAAGCAAATGGTCCTGCACTGGCCCATGAGGTACCAGGTACTTCTGGCTGGTTTTGGGTCAAGTAAAATAGAGGAACCTTCTTTTAGCTGGTGCTGTGCAGCTTGGAGTTAATTGTATAGTGGGAGCTTGTCTCTACTAAGCGATCAACAAGCAAAAAAGAAGGGATGCATGTTAAAAACACAGACTGGCAGCTGTGAACTACAGAACCAAAATTCCATCCCCATCTGGGACTCTTAATGTCTATTAGGTCATACAGAAGACCTTGTTGGAATTACAGCCCCCAAATTCAACACTTGCCCAGCTTTACTTTGTTATTATCATTATTACTGCTATTTTTATATTATATACAGATCAGCAGTTGGGACCTGTGCCCTTATACCCCCTGCAGCTGATTCAAGCCATGGCAAACTCTGCTGTGCCTTTGCAATGGCTGCTACCTCTTCCTCCTCCCGTTCTTCCAGGAGCAATGGAAATGCATCCCCTACCTAACACCTACTCCAGTCTTCCAGCCCTCTCACGTGTTAAGTCTTCTCACTCTTTAGTCCTCCACCAGGAAAAGAGCTTGTCTTCTGGGAGCTTCCTGTTTATCTCAAACCAAGGGAGATGCCAGAGTGGTAAATGGATGTCCTGGATACATTTGCACAGTTTATCTCTTTCCACATGTAAATATTCATGAGACAATTCCTAACCTCATGGAAGCTACTGATAAATATTCCCTTGCCTCACTGTGAGATCCGAAGATGTGGTGTTCTCCTGGCAGCTCCTCAGCCTAGGTATTTGAAGGCTAATCCATCCCCACAGGGCCATGACCACAAGGCAACACCCACAGCCAAAGAGGAATATTCTGTAAGATCTTCAGCATTGGGTATTATTGGCAGGGATGGTTGGAAGAGTGATTTATAACATGAAATACTGCATTTACCAGTTGCTTTTATGTATATGTATGTATATTTACATATATATATATATTTACACACATATATATTTACATATATACACACATATATGGCATACAAAGTGATATTAGTTGGTTGAATCCACTTGACACTTTAATATTGCAACAAGGAGTCAACAATAATGTACCAAAACATGTAGCTAGTTAAGCAATTCCCATCATTACTTTTCATAGAAAGGGAATTTGTAATGTCTGCTTCAGGTTTTCTCCCACAAAAGAAATATTTTCTGATTGTTGTGGGTTTCATTTGGTTTTTTGACTTCTGAAAAGTGGTCCATTTCAGCTAGTTTTTAAAATTTTAATCTAGGATCCCAGTAGCATGAAGACATGGTTTGGGTTTTGTGACATAATCTTCTTTTGGAAAGGAATCACTAAGGTCAAAGAGCTTTTCTTTTCTATTTTACATAATTCATTTTCCTGTATTAAAAATGAAAATTTCACATGAATAAATAATGTGGCCAGTATATTTTAGATATTGTATGAAAACAGTATGATTAAATTCTAGGAGAAAATGCTTCACACCACACACCAAAGGATGTGTGAAGCACATAGCACAAGTAAGAAAAGCTTTGTGGCTTCTTCCCTTGCATGTATGTGGTTCTTCAGTACAGACTAATCCTCTAATTTTGGAGGAGGAATTTCCATGGCGATTTTCCATGGGAATCTTTATCTCCTCTGAGGTTCTGCAGACACGTTGGCTGGTGCTTTAGGGTGCAAAGATGGGAGCAAGAAGGGATTGCTGCACAAGAACCACAGGACTATCGATTGTATCGTCTTAATGTCCCGAGGGTCCAAGTCGTGGCCTTTCAATCTGAAGGGGTTTTCCTCTGCACAAGCCTTATTAACCACGTAGGCACAGATGTTTTGCAACTACTCGGTGTATTCCATGTGTCTTTTCTGACTGTGCATGCCAGCAGCCCCAGCTCCTCAGATCTGCTGATCATCCAAGGAGCCACAGAAAATTACTTCAGCAGTCCCCTACTGGGAGTCTGGGCTGGGGACAGGGGCAGTAGAGTCTCAGCTGCCAAAAAGGCCTCACTTCCCGACTATGCCGTGCACCTGGGATTGCTGACAATGAGGAATTACATCATTCAGACACTAAGGATGAGTGTCTAAGACACTAAGGATAAGCTGAAGGACACTATTGCTGGCAAGAGCCTAAGGGGAAGCTGCAGAGGAAAGCCCTGCAGTGGCATAAGGAGAGACAGGAGAGGCCCTACAAGAATAAGAGATGCAGAGAATGACCCCCAACCCCTGAGGGACCATTTGAGTGCGATAGACACATAGTTCTGTTCTGAAGAACAAGAAACAATCTATACCAATTATCACCATGCTGGTAATTCCTAAGCAACTGCACAGTCACAGTCAAGGCGGTTTATCCTTGTCCTGCTCACAGTTTGTGTCTGAAGGTAAGCCCATGTTCTAACACCTCTACCATTGGTTTAGTCGCCTTCTGTAACCAGCTGATTATATCCACACTTCAGTTTTTCCAAAGCAACCATTTTTCCCAAGTGTTTCAGTTTTGGGGTATCTTATTTTAAGGGGCCTGGTTTTCACCGTGTAGCCTTTCAGCACTTCGTAACAGCTAAAACCATTTTCCCTTGGGAAAATCCTCACTTTAAGTTTCTCCTTTTCCTCTATGCTTCTGTCCTTCAATCCTGAGAGCCAGGCAGATGCCCAGGCTGTGGCATTTACATTCCTGGTGATCTCCTGGACATGGTCACCATAACCCTTCACAGGGTATGTGGTCACATGGTCACTTTTCTGTATGTGAACAGAAATGGACTTGGAGGAGGATCAGGGCTGGACCAGCAGCCAGATAAGCACCACTCAGTGGGTTTTCTTCATGACACCAAACACTGAGCAGTAGAAAACTGATAAAACTCAAGCACCAGAATTATGAACTCTAAGACTGACACCTTTTACAACCACTCCCCGCTTCCCTGCCTTCATTTGCTTAATCTATTTTAATCAAGGGCTTCATAATGCATGAAAAACTCAAAAATATAATTGCAGTTAAATAATACGCAAATGAAAACATACTTGAACTAGCAGTAAGCAATCAGATTCCTGATCCAGGAGCCTTGTCCACTCTGGTACAGAGGCAGTTTACTGCAGGAGAGATAATACCACCTATTTGTTTTTGTCTAGCTGACATTTGCAAAGCAACCAAGAAGTTTCTGGTTAAATGAATGAGAAATCTGTAAGTCTGCTATTTATCTTTAAAAACTTACCCTTAATAAATCTCAATAATAAGATTATTATACTCATTTAACTATGAATTTTCTGGGCAGCAGATTAACATCAAACTGAAGTGCTGTAGTATCTGGTGTTTCTATCTGGGTTGGTACCTATCCCCTCTTGCTCTCATATCTGCCCTATATTAATGTAGTAGCCACACACTGCTGCTTCTTTATAAACACGTTTGTCAGGTACACAAATGCTCTGGCAAAGGCTTTCCTATTAATCCCTTCTATTATATTCAGTGAGGATCTATAAAAATTAATTAAAAGACTCTTTTTTCCTACCCTTAGAAAGACTCTTGCTTCCTATCATTTTGCCACCAAGGTTATAATTAAAGACACTGGCTGCTGTGGCCTGTATACATAATTGCAATATATGATCAAGGATTGTAAGCACCAGAATAAATGCATTATCACGCTGTCTAATTATCGTGTTGTCTGACTGACAGGAGGCTGTTTTATCTCTTTCTAGGGATGAAGGACATATCTGACAGACACCAGGACTTTGCTTTGATGTCAGATTTGTACATGAAAGAATCAAAGAGTCAAACCCTTTCCAAAACGGTTCCAATGTGGTTAAATCCCGCCAGACAATCCCCTGCCTCACTGCCAGAGCCTGCTTTGAAGTGGCACTGCACAGTGCATGCTGCTGGAGCGTATTCCCCAAAGCTGGAGCGCCCCACGTGCCATGCAGAAGGCCTGTGACCCCCGTCTCAGACAGCCACCCCCTCATTCACCAGATCACAGGGGGAGAAGGGATGTGGTGGGGCTGGAGAACAGGGGCTGAAGTGCCACCCACAGCCCACGCCTGAGGCGTGCAGCCAGGGCTTCCTGCCTGGGGCTGTGCTCATCATCAACGCTTCCTACGGGGGCACAACCACCCCATGGTCATTGTGCTACCCCTGCCAGCACCCAAGCAAGGGCACGGCCAGCATCTCCTCTGCCACTGGGACCTCCCTGGACCCACCGAGAACTTGCAAACAAGTACGCACACTCCTTGGCCGCACAGGAATACAGGATTCCCATCCCTGCCCCCTTTCCACCCCTGCATGACCCGGCCATGCACCACCAAAGCACTTCTCCATCGCATTAGTGATAACAGCCAGAGCTGTGAAATGTCAGAGAAATACGGGCAGCCTGGGAACAGAGCAGGCTGGGAAGCGGCACCAGTGGTGGGACAGGCAAGGCTGAAACAGCCTAAAAGGAAGGGAAGACCACAGAAGTGTCAGCCTTAAAAGAATACATAAAAGTGTCCCCTCCTGCACATTCCCACTGGGGTGAAACCCGGCATCCCGCCATTCCTGGCCCCCTCCCCTGGGGAGCACATTGCTGCTCAGGGCTGCTTATCTCCCCAGTGACCGACTGCTGCTACACCTCAGGCGCTCAAGTGCCTCAAGTCCATGCTACGGGACAAAGGTTAATTTTGTCTCCCTGTGCACGTGCATTATGACATAATCTCTAATTGCATGATCCACTTTTCTGTAATGGTTTTTCCTGGGGTAACTGATTGCCATCTTCAGCCTGCTGTGCCCAAACCAACCTGGCATCCCCACACAGCAGCAACAGTCTCAAAGACTGCTGCATCAACAAATCATTTCAGAAATGGTTTTCATCATTTGAGGAACTGCATAATTATGACAGGATAATGAACCAGATTTGTACTTTATTCAGCTTTTCCTTGCAAAAGAATTAATGCCAGGAGCCTGGAAATAGTTTCTAATCATTTCTGTGGTGTAGGAATGAGCAGATAGTTCAGTTGTCAAAGTTTTTCGGGGGTTTTATTTGGTTGATTTCCTCCTCCTTAGCACATTCTTCACACACCCTTTGACCATTTATCAGTCATGGCACAGAAGGATGAATCTTGTGGAGTTCCAAAATATCCTAATTCTGGAGCTCTTAACTTGACAAAAGAAATATTTGTCCAGTATGGAGTTTGTCTGTATAGTTAAACTTCCAGGTTTTGAAAAGTAAAATGAACTGACTTTCCTTGTGGCATCCCCAAGACCCCACCACCACCTCAATGCTCAAGCCTCCACCTCCCTGCATATACCCAGGCAGATCAATCCTTTTCCAGAAGCAGGCGCAAGGAACTGTTTCAGCAGTGGGGGCACCTCCTCAGATGGAGAAGATAAATCCCCTCACACGCCCCTGGCAATCCGGCAGGATAGATATGATCTTTTTTCTGAGTTTCAGATCAGGTCTGTGCCTCCAAGATCTTCCAGTGCCTGTACACCCCTGCTATTTTAAATAATTTATTTTTTTTTTAGCAATCTAACTTCTAATCCCTGCCTATGTTTTTGGGTTTTTTTACATGGAGAGCTATCAGTATCATTTACTTTGTATTGCCATGCTTAATGTCCCTCTAAGAATTGCCTGTCTCCAGGGATGTAGGCAAAGGATTCCTGTTTTTTACACTACCACAGCTGATTTCTGATTGCTTAATGACAAAGACCCAGAGGAGTTCTGCGTGCCTAATTCAGACCATTGGAAGCAAAGCAGTCAAGCATCTTTATGGACCTGAGCCAGTGTTTGTGGTACAGCAGCAGCAGCAAAAAACCAGACATGGAAAAGGTAAAGTCACAGCAAAAAACCCTCATGGACCTGCCTACTGCAAGTGCTCTCAACCCAATATAATAAGTTTTCCTGCCTTGCAGATAAAACCTAAATAACTTTGAAATTTCAATGACATCAAAGTACAGCTTCCATTACTTTTAAATTGTACTTGTAAAACCCATTGGCCATGAGCAACTCTAGTAAGGTTGCAAATGCTTTACTGTCCCTTGTAGTTTTAGTAATAAAAGTACATTTTGACCAAATTATTATGCTGTTTGATTCTTCATGTAGGACCTTGTCTTTCAAAGCCACAGGGAAGTACAAGGGGCAATAACCAAAACACATAAATGTATACACACACATATATATAAACACATGCATATCCACATACTCATATGAAGAGGTTAATTACTTGATAAACTCAAAATGTCTTTATTGTTGTAGGATCTGCAGATGTGGTTGCTTTGTGCTGCCAGACACTCATTACCCCCTATTTATTTACAAGATCTTTGTTTACTGTGTGATAGGAATCTTTTGTCCATTCTGACTGCCAGCCCTCTGGAAGTCCCGGCTGCAATGCAGCCATCAGAGATACTCATTTTAATTTCAATGAAAGGTGAATACTTGTGATAGGAGAACATTGAAAAACAAGTCCTTTAAGTAGTTCAGGACTGATGAACTCCCAAAAGCTTCAATGAAGGTTTTATGGGAAATCAATGAACTGCTGAACACTGGAACAATGCAGGGCCAAACTTTTTCCAAACATGAGAGAAACTGGAACAATTATCTGCAACAGCTCATATGAGAATTCACATACTCTTATACACACACTGAGTATTTTACTCCATTAGGAGACCCCCTGGCTTCAGCTCAACTATTTGCAGAAAAAAGTTCTACTTACTATGGGTAAGGTCAAAACCTCAGAAACCTCCTCACTGCTAGAGATGCCCCAAATTTTCTTATAGACAGCTTTTCTTCTTCTCTCTAGAAATAGCTTTCCCATGTGAATATTTTCCCTCTGTTGAAGGTAGGGCATAAATGTGTTTGGATTTTTTAATTACTAAAAAAGCAAGCAAAAATTTAAATAAATCAGGTTTTAAGGGGGAAAAAAAGAAAATCCACTGAAAATATCTAACAGAAAATAATTAGTTTTTGGAGGGGAACTGCTCTATTCAGTCTATTCAGCCTTACTGAGTATGGAAATAGCCACCCAAATCATTTTAGTCATGGGCTAGAGAATGTTATACCAAGCATCTGGACCCATTGCTAAGCAAGTACTAACAAGATATAGTTACCTAAATAAATCAACAGACTATCAGCTTTATCCCGAGCTCTCCAAGGGAGATTGTTCAACTGGCACCAAAGACTACAGAAGTCTTTATTTATTTTGACTAAGGTGGAGTTTTTCTCTACTTTTTAAGTTTCTGCATGAGCTAAGACATCTCTTCACTGCTGAAAAAGTACCTTCTCTGCCTTCAGCCTTTATCTGACTCCAGCAGTGCAGAAAAGGAGGGCAGAAAACAAACATTTCAGTAACCAAGCAGAGTGATTGAAGGGTTTCTGTGTCAGAGGTATCCTAACTCCTTATTTAAATCCCTTGAGAAAGAGGGATTCATGAGTGACATCTAGAGGTAATTCCTTAAGATGACTGGGGCAACTGCTGGCTGAGGCTCAGGCACCTGCCCTGAGCACTGAGGTCTCACTTGCCAGCACAGGCAGCGCTTGGACACACTGTGGGAGTTCAACTCAACGCAGCGGCACCGACTTGAACAAGTAGGCCAGGCCAAAACTTTTTTAGAATTATTTTCTGTAGAACGTCTCACCCAGCATTTCAAAAGGAAAGTGGTAAAGCTTGAATGAAAACTTGCCATTCGAGTCAAATATGAAACCACTTTTCCCTGCAGAGCACTTAAGTATCTCTTTCGTCATTCTGCTCTGTGGGTCTAAGATCCCTGGCCAGATCTCATCTCCCAAACTACCACATGTTTCTTCTCTTTCCCACATAATATATGAGAAAAACCTCATAAATAAAGGGTAGGAAGGAGGGTTGAAATACCTGGGCTACAACTCACAAAGGATGGTGAGATAGCATACAAGAGATTATGGTATAATATAAACAGGAGTTAAATCTAGTCACAAACCCCATCTTTTCATTTTGTTTTAGTGGAAAATGGGAGTAAAAATATTATGCCACCTCTAATTTGAAATTTCCAGGAACTTCTGCTTTAGGAGACATCCAAGACAGCTGGAGAGGGGCATTTTACAATGACATGTAGTCATTGAACAAGAGGGAAAGGCTTTAAACTGAAAGAGGGCAGGTTTAGATTAGACAAGACAAAGAAATTCTTTACTGTGAGTGTGGTGAGGCCCTGGCACAGGCTGCCCAGAGAAGATGTGGCTGCCCCATTCCTGGCAGTGTTCAAGGCCAGGCTGGATAGGACTTGGAGCCACCTGGTCTATGGAAAGTGTCGCTGCCCATGGCAGGGATGGAACTGAATGATCTTTAAGGTCCCTTGCAACACAAACCATCCTGTGATTTTTCATCCTTGTGGCTTTTGGGTTCCAAGTGGTGCAGGCAGAGTTTCAAAGCTACTTCCCCGCCCGGCTGCCTGTCCGTGGCAAACCTGACCTCCTGCCATGAGAGCAAATGTGTCAAGCTGAGCTCCTCCAGGTGACATTGCTGAGCTGTCTCTCAGAGAAGTCAGACCAGGCTGTTACAGAATGGTGCAGCTGCCAGTCCTGGCAAGACTTTGTGCCCATCTGTCTGGATATCCTTTCCCTTGGCTGCCCTACATATATATACATTCATTGTCTTATAGCTTCTGTCCATGCACAGGTTTTGGTAATAATAGGAAGGCTGACATGTCCTGATTTCTTGTCATCATTTAGGATGAGGAGAGATATTGATGTAGCAGAACTCCATGCAGAAGTTTTGTCTCACCTCTAGCGGTGAAAGGCAGGCTATGAGCACACACCCAGCCAAAGATAACTAGGTAATGCAATATAAAAAATGGGACCAGCCACTCTGCTTGAGCTATGGCCATTTGGGACATTTCTAACTAGAAGGAGATAAGGGGGACAGGTTCAAACTAAAAGAAACTACTACAAAGGGAGGGATACTAATGAAACACGAACATCTTGCACAATGCTGTAGACACAAGCTGCTCCGCGCAGGAACAGAAAAGAGCCAAACAGATAATGGAGTCCCTGCCTGCAGACCTATGGATACACTCCGAGCATTATGGAATCGGCTGGGGTGTGCCTGGTAGCTGGAATGCTCTGAAGAGCAGGTAGCTCTTCAGCAGTTAATCTTTCTTTTTCATCATGCGCATTCGCCTGGCATGTTTGGACACATGCATCTCGTTTCTGTGCCATCAGGGAGCTCAGCCGTAGTTCACCTCTATCGCATACCTGCAAAATGGTAGGTCTCTTCTTGTTTGCTCAGTTTGGAAGGATTCAAGGTACCTAAAGAAAGCCTTTAATCTGTCATTTAAAATCTTATTGTGGTTTAATTCGTAAGGAATAATGTTATTTTCATAGTGTGCCAAAAGCACTGTTGGCAGCAGTGAGGCAATTTATGTGGGTTATCAGTTCACAGAGCTGATTAAGTAACCTGAAATGTGATGATAATGGCTTCCAGTAATGGCTCCATATCAAAGGGATAATAAATATTATTTGCTGCTCTTTCTTATAAGAAATGGGATATATTTCAATCCTGTTGAAACAAAAGCAAAACTCCTATTGTTCTTTAGAAGAGTCTCCCAATAGCTCTAATTTCACATCATGTCTACTTCAATATGCTCATTTTGTTGCATGAAGTTATGAATGATAAATTGAATATTATAGATACATCTGGATAACTGATGTTAAATCCTAATCTGCTTTCAGAGCCCTGGAGTGACCTCTCCATGGTAGCGACTCAGTTTTTATTCTACAGCAAGGTACAGAGAGCCAGCTGTATCCCTTTGCTTAGCATTATCCACATAACATCACACCCTAACTTGTAGACATATTTTAAAAAATACTCAAGAATTACTTCCTGGTGTATTTTACCAAAGGAAACTAGATCCAGATTATTCTTATGATGGGGCTTGGTGAACTGGAGTTGATAAATGAACTAGCCTTGCCACTAATAACATTTCTTATGATGATTCGTTGTTTTGTCCATCACAAATGACTCTGACCTGCCTTAAACCCACCGAGTGCCCAGCTCCTGTTCTCAGTGAGGGACACTCATCAGCAAAGGTTTTTCTTAATCCTTTAATTATAGCATGAATAACACAGACCCTATTCAGAATTGACACTGATGGGCAGCTTTGGATCACTTCTCAATGCTTAGCTGTTGCTGTATTAGATCATGGTGAGTAGATAGAAAAAAAAAATACAAATCTGGTTTAATTCAGAGCTACAGATATCAAGAAATATAATTATTTTAGAACTTCCAAGAATGGTTTGCAAAGACACTTTGGATGTGAAACCTTTCTCAAAAGTACCTTATCAATGAAAAAAGGAAGTATAAGATCTTCCTTGGGATAGGAAATCTGTAGAGGGGAGACTGTTAAAAAGCAAGAGCTCTTCTGCTCCAAGGAGAGTTCTGAGCTGCTGTCAGCTGCTTTGAATGAGAGCCTGGAGGCTTTACGAACATTTCAGCTCATAACATAACACCTACAGATCAAAATACAGTTAAGTACAAAAAAAGAGGTGACTCTAAGTGCTGTATGAGGTATTTGATCTTCAGTTATGTTAAAGAGTAAGATCTGAATGAAGTCACAGTACTGCAAAGCAGGTTATTTATAATAAAAATATCATTTGCAGAGAGACAAACATGTTGCCAGTACCTTTAGGCAACAGACCTTTTAGTTTTAGCCTAAAGACCTATTCCGTTCTTTTTGTGAATGAAGAGGGATACTGTTCTCATTATTTTTAAAGATATACCCATCCTTTAAGAGTTGTGCGTACATCTGCCCATCAGATCAGTTTGGATTCTAGTTCTTGCCTCTTTGTGCTTAACCCCAGTGAGTGTCTGCTGAATTGGGGCTGATGACGTTAAAAGGAGAACATAGGGCTGGGATGTAAAACTGATTCACGGAACACAAAGATGAAGGCAGTTACCTCTGAAACCACTGTACAAAGTAGTAACTCATATCAAAGAGCAAAACCTTGGTCATCATGATCTGTTTGACAATGTATTAAATAAATGTCACTCTACTTTACAGGTCTAGTGCAAGGGTATTAAGATTACTTCATCAGCTTCTTTCAAATACTTCTTTCCCTAACAAAACGGAATTTACTTTTATTGAAAGCCTGAGATTTTTACTGAACTTTCAAGAAGTGTTGAGCATTTCACATGAAGGTTCTTGGTGCATATTTTGGGATCCAATTCAACACTCAAATCAATGGGAAACTGATTCAGAATTTGAATCTAAATGCAGTGCTGAACATGTGCTCAGGAGTATAAATGTCGGATATTTAACTACTAAAAATGTTGATCATTCTTGTCTTATAGGGATTTCTCCTTTCACCACGTAGAAATTGAAAGTACTCTAAGAAAGTGTTTAATTTATGATGGACAAATATGCTAGTGCTACTGATCCAAGAAGGAATCCTAGTTCTTCCTACCAGCAACTTGTATGAATTAAGGATGCAGTTCACCTAGATAAGAAGTACAGTAGGCATAAAAAAAGCACATCAGTATGTTTCTGCAACGATATACACTCCACAGATTGTACCTCCATTCTTTACAAATATGGATGGGCCAGAAGATCTCCAGGTTTGATGTAACCATGTTTTACCAATGAAACAAGGACAGGAAGGTTAGAGAAACATCCACATAACTGCTTGGCATGCTGTTGGGAGGAGACAGACAGTCCAGCAGACACTGTCCATCCTGGCCAAACGCCTGGGTAAAACACTTACAGCACCACGCTCTGGGTTTGTACTCTAGCCATAGAAACACAGATCAAATCCCCTGCTTCTGGTGGGAAGGCACACTGGTGCCACGCTAGAAAAAGTAAAGTTGGTGGCTATTTTTCTGAGAAAATCCCAGTCTAGGTAATCACCCCATGTTTTATTCTTTTGTTCAGTGCCTCTATTGCCATTGGTGGCTGCAATTTAATTGAAAGTGAAACAATTCCCACATGCTTTCCCCAAAGAGGGAATACAGACACCTCACACTCTGAAGCCTTAAGTGAACAAAGGAGTCCAAAGATGTGCTTGGAGGAGTAACTTGAGGCACCCTCAAAAATCAGGCCAGTGTTCAGTTTCAGCCTCTATCCTCCTACTTCAGTGCCTGGGGCTGTATTGGTTTATCACATCAAGGATTGTTGTCAGAGCGTCACTGGGGGTGGATTTATGCAGTGTGTCACAACCAGTCAATGCAGTATGACTGCAAAATGGGTTTAAAATATCCCATCATGTGAACCTTAAGCTGTGAAGCTCCAAAATAGGTCACTTTGCGCTTGAAAACCTCTGCATAATCCACCAAGAAAATCCGGACCATAGTACGGCATGCGGAGGAAAATATGGTGGATGCTGTGTTATCTATTTGTGTTTTAGAGCAGGTTACAAAACATTTGGGAATACCACCACCGCTTGTGGTGACATAATTGAATTTTATTCAGATGACCTAATCTATGAGTATTGGGAAGCTACAGGTGACTGACAAGAGGAGGCTCCCTTTAGAGAGCAGGTTAACAGGAGGGGAACAGACCTGGGGCCTCCTTCCAGCTGCATTGCGTCAGTGCAGCTCCACGGATACCCATCCACTCAGCTACTCCCAAGTGACACCTGCCCAAACAATTTCTGACAGGGGATTCTGATCCTTTATCCTCCAGTTACCACTAGTTACATTTTGCTTAAACAAAAACATCGAGACACATCCTCTGGGCTCAGTGATGACTGTCCACCCCAGTTTCTCCCATCTCCTTTTTTCACCACTGTGTACCCACTCTATTCCCAATCTCATTTCCCTCCCTGTAATTCGGTGATTCATCTGTAGCCTCGGGGAAGGGCACCTGATTTCATTGCTTAACTGCTGTTAACAAGTTGCTGCACAAATCACCTGGCATTGCAGAATGAGGCTGCCAACAAATTTCTACTAGAGCTACAGGGAGCAGGTTTGCAATGCCAGCATTCTTATGAAAATCTTATTTCATTTATGACGGGGTTATTTCAAGTGTATTGTAGTGCTAGAAGATGGCAAATCAAGCCAGCTTTATGAAGAGCATCTTCAAAAAGATGGGTCCTATTCAGTTGTCGGTTTCCTTGCTAAGTCTGTTAGCTGATGTGGTTTCAATGTGTACATGATCTTCTGTGGCAGATTTTACTCCCCTGTCTGTAACACCTGAGAGCTCTTTCTCCCTCCCATGCCACTCTTGGCTTTCCCAGTTCTCGTCCCACATGTTTTCACATCTCTGTAACCCTCAGAGAAGGGGTAGAGACGTCAGGTGGCCAATTCATATGAAATACAGTGTCTGCCTTCCTCCCCTCCTTGTCCAGGGGTCTGTGGAGTGCTGCCTGTGAGTGACTGGACAGGGGAAGCGGGTCCAGCCCTTCTGTAGCCCGTTCTACCTCACTCACAGTAGATTTGTTTGAACTTAACTTTCCAAATCCTACCCATCTCAGTTCTAGAAGATACAGAAATTGCAGTGTCATGAAGGAAAGAAGAATCATGTTTGCAAAGTTACTTAGCTGACGAGGAATACCAACATGGCACATCTGGAGCAGCGCTGGAATGAAGAATACCAAAGTGCAAACCACCCCTCCAGTTCAGCCCCAAAGTGGAAATGAACAGCTCTGCCAGTTTACATGTAATTTATTGCTAGGAAAATAAGGGATAGACACAGATACCCCCTTTCATGATGAACAGATCTGTACTGGATTGTGGCACCCTATGTTTTATGTGAGCAGGAGACTTGTCCTGATATAAATCACGGGGCACCAAAGCCAGCCAGCTGCAACTGCCCAGAAATAGCTGCATGCTGAAGGACAACTGCTTCAAAGACAGTCCTTATCAAGCCGAGACATATTTACTTTGGGATCCTGCTTAGTTTTAATCACTCTGACAGGTTTGGCTTGTAAAGTCATTCTGCCTGTTTATCTGTACATAAGTAAAATCCATGTGGACATCCACCCCCAAGGACCCAAAGCTGCAAATGCACATAAAATAACTCCAGCTGCACGACTGGTCTCCTTGGGTAAACAGCAGGGAGGAAGAAGAGGTACTTACAATACTGACATAAGAACGAAATTGTCCATGACTAACCTGAGGATGAGAATGAGGGAAGACTATTTAACTATCAGCTGAAGAAGGCAATGGAGTAACTTTCCAGCAGGAAGGACAGCAGATGAAAACTCAGAAAGCTTTACATTAATGCTTGGCCGTTTTATGAGAGGAGTTTTGAGCCTTGCCTGTCACACCACAGGGCTGGAATCAGTGACACAGGAGGACTCCTTTGGCCCAGGGTTTGTATGTGACTGAAGTTATTCAGAAACCTAAATGTTTATAGGATGAGCTGGGAGCTTGCGTCAGCACAGCTGGCAAAATTCCATGGGTGTTTCATCCATCCCACTGAACGCCATAAACATGGAAGGATAACTTCCTAGCAAAAACGCACATACACACTCACACACGCTATAGATATGTAAAAATTGATATTTTTTGCGTGACAGTTTGAAAATGCAAAAAAGTTCCTAGTTATATGTATTTTAATGTATATTGTAAGAGAGCTGCATTTCTGCTGCAAATTATATATGTATTTATGCACACATGCTGATGAGAAAGCCAAGTAACTTTCACTGTACTCTGACATCAATTAGATTAATATTCTTGTTAAAGGAAACTGAAGGAATGTGTTGAACACAGATGACTTCTTCAGATGTCCATATGCTACTCAGGGACTTTTTAATGCATTAACTGAGTATGATGTGGGCACTGTGCCCCACAACTTCCAACAGGGATTATGCACGAGGTCAGGAAGCATATGGGCTGTCACAATGTAAGTCACCAAGAAGAGGAATAGGATTTAGCCCTAAGGCAGCTTATGGTCTGAAGGTCCCCAAGTGACTTTGGTCCTACATGGCTTGGGTCCCTTGACAGTGTTACCTGTAGCATATACTGAATCAACAAACTACATTAAAAGACCTGAATACACAAAAGTGAGCAACCAAAAATCAGAATAGTCCCCTAAGCCTGAACTGGCAATCTGAACCAAGAGCATTTATTATGGATACAAAGAACTTCATCCCCCAGTTCTGACAATCTTCAGGACACTTGGACCTGTCAGCACTATTTAGAGCTTGAGAAAAGGCTTCCTCTCCCTACAGATTATTTCACGCAGAACATAAAGGCTGCACTTGTAATAAAAGGAATTGAGTAATAGAGTAAAATTATTTATGTTAATAATTGACTTCCAAGATAACAAGATCAGTATTTCCGTAAAATAGAGTAAGACACCCTGGCTCTGCAGTTACTCATAATCAGTCATAACAGCTCAAAATGGATATAAAACACTCTCACAAAACAACTTTCCATTCTCCCTGTCTTTGTGTCAAGATAACACTCACTCAATGTCAAGGAGAATCAGACTCAAAGTCCTTTAGGGTTGATGATTAAGGATAGAGGGGGGTTTCCCCAACTTCGTTATTTCTAAATGCAAAGATCAATTCACTCATTTGTTTTATTTGCATTTGTATCTGATCTTTTTGATCAGTGGCAATGCTAATGGTACAACCATTATGAGAGCCTGCAAGCTAGAGATCCATTTACCAGACCTCTTTCTTATTTAGCTTAGAGATTTCCTTAAAAAAATACTAAGTTTGTTGCTGTAAAAGAACTAGCTTGGAGAGAGGCCTCTTGGCCTGGGTGTTTCCCGTAGAAGAATTCTGACTCCTGCTGTGGGAGAAACTCCTACTTGTCCTGCCCCAAGGGTGAAAGATACTGCCAGGGAATTACAGCAATTAACCTCCAGGTCCCTGTCAAGCTCCAACCATCCCAATGAGTTATTAGTCCCTTAGGACTCAAGAGACCTCAGGGAGACTGAAAAGCTCTGCTCCTTCTGCAGATGACCCAACCCATAACCGCAAGGAACAGGCCCAGGAGCAGCCTTTGCCAAACCTGGGGCTGGAAGGTCTGGGGGACCAGTGAGGCCACGGGGTGGGTCTCTCGGGAGGCTCCCCTGCCCTACCTGGAGGCGGGTGGTCTCTGCCCAAGCGCTCGCAGAGCCGTGTGTGATCCCAAGCCGCTCTCTCCCCAGCTGCCGAGGCACCGGGAGCGCTCCCAGCCATTTGGACTGCCCGCTTGCTGGCAGGCTGCGGGACAAGCTGCCGCGCCAACTGCAGCTGGAGCACGGCGGGGTTTGCCAGGAAGCCCTGGCAGGAGGTTGGTCTGAGCCAGGCTGCTCCTGCACGCACATGTGGGTGCTTGGAGGAGAACAGCTCAGGCTGTCCCGTAGCGCAGGCGGGGCAGGGGCTGGGCTGGACTCCACAGACTCTGGGGAGCCCCCAGGCAGGTCCAGCTGCCCAGGGCTTTGTGTATCCTTGTGTTCCACAAGAGCTGCTATGGTAGCACAGGGGGCTGGAAGAGCACTTGGAATTGCTGGGAGCCCCTGGGAAAGCAGGCTGGGCCTCAGCTCTCAGCTCCAATGAAGGCAATACAAACCAAACAAACCAAACAACAACAACAACAACAACAACAACAACCAAACAAAAAAACCCAAAACAAAACAAAAAACAAACAAACAAACAAAAAATCCAGAGCTGTTCTCATTGCGGGGGAGCAAGTGAGCTCAACCACTGCGTCACGGCAGTACAGTTGGGTCTGAGCAGAAAAACACCTTTCCCTCGGCCCTGGCACATGCTGTCCTCTACTCTGTGCCCAGGCAGTGATTTACCCATTGACAGCCATCCCCGGGCACCTTTGTAGTGTGCTTTTCATGGTGCTCCAATGACAACAATGCCTTACATTTCCTACAAGTAAAAGCTTTTTTACATTTTTCATTTTCTCTACTCTTCATAAAGTATCCATTCAGGTGCTTCATACTATAACCCACTGCTGAAGACAAAAACTATGTTAATTTGCAGTTGACCCTTTACCCGAGCAGATATCTACCACGCCCATGTCATATGTGGTGGCAGCAAGGTCAGAATTAATATTTGGAAAATAAAGGCAACATCAGACTGAACACCAGCAAATTAAATCCCTCTGCACACATTTACACAGACACACACACAAGAAAGGGTACCATGTAGGTAGCACCTCAGGAAGGATCTGTGTCCCTGTTGTCATTCAGCCTCATTGAGAGCAGGAGTTTTTTCCATTCTCCCAAGAATCTGTAAACTTTCCCAACCTGTTCTAAATGAAGAATAAGTAGCACATTTAACAACTGAAGCGAAGTCTGAGCAATACTGTCTGTAACCACTTAACATTCAAATACGCCAGAAGTTCCTAAGTCATCTGATCCTAATTTCTGAAGAATTTAAATAGGACTTGCGCTATGCTATATGCCAGAAACTATAAATACAATGCTTTCTCTTATCAATCTCTTCTCCTGCTTTAGGCAGCTTGATAGCATTAGCTCAGTATCTGCATTATTCCTCCCTCCTTCCCTGAACAGGGCGCAAGGAACCTGTGAGGGTTCCCTGCTGATTTATGTCCAAAGCCGGAGGTGAAACTGCTGGATTAGAAGATCGCACTGCATGGGAACTAGAAGCCAGCCCACACAGGCTTTACAGGAAGAAATTATAGAAAAAGGCAAACACAAGAGAAAACTTAGAGCAGGGATAAATTAGCAAATGGCAAAGTTCACCGGGAGGGAAGGCTTGCGTGCTAGGCTGTGTGTTTACAGCGCTCGCTCCGGTGCATGCACAGCTCCGCTGATGTGCTCCTGCCGAGAGAGCAGCTGGGACTCCCCGCTCGCGCTGCCAGTGCTAGGCTGAAGACAGGAATTCCAGATAAAGTAGCAAGGACAGAGCATCTAGAGCTAGAAAACCACTCAAAACAGTCTGGTGGGCAAAATAGGTGAGCACTGGAGCTGAAGATTTGTCTTTAGCCAAAGTCACATTGTTCAGAATTGTAATTTAGAAATGTGCTACACATGTTCCTTTTCAGCTAAACAAAAAGTCCATTGATTTATTAAATTTAAATATTCCTCTTCCTACCAGTCTGGACTCCAGAGTGCTTTGCCTCCCATGGTAGGTATCACATGAATCAGCTGGGCTCAGGCGAGCCAGTGAACCACACAAACAGGAAAGAATGAACTGACCAGATTTTCAAGCTGACTTAAGACACAGCATGTCCCTAACATCTATTGTTAAATAGAGTTTAATGTTCACAGGATTAAAAATTAATTACTTTTCAGTCATACCAACAACAACAACAAAACATATTTTCATTTTAGGAATGAAATCCTAAATCCTAAATGAATCATCCCTGTTCCAAGAAGAGAATTTCAGCTTAAAAAATGTCACAGAATTCCAGTTCCACTCAAATTTTGTCTGTGACAGGGATGTTAAATAGAAAGACTTAATTTTTATCTTCTTAGATAGAATTTGCAAAATTCAACATAAGTAAACGGTTGTATTATCCAGCAATTAGACAGATTAACTAAAATTAGATGCAATGAAGCATTTTATTATGACGTTATCAGAAAATCAGAAGCAAATATTTATAGCTATATGAAGCTATAGCTGTGCTATCTTTGGGCTAGAACAGATTTGGGAGTTTCAGCTGTTGAACCAAAACACAGTATTTTTTTCAATTAGAAAAAATGTTAAAATAAATTAATATTCATAGTCTCAACTGTTCCTTAGTTTCCTTTGTGATTACTTAACCCTTCTGGAAACCTCTTAAAGTTTAAGTCATTTTTCATATAAAAGTAATTTCAAAAAATCACATTACATATAATCTTTTGATTATATTGGAGCAAAGTATTGTGTTTTTACCTGCAGGAAAGACTGATATCTGAAAAAAATTCACTTTGGCAGACTCAGAAATTAAAAAAAACCCCACAACTACCATCGCAAATATTTTGGCACTTTCAGTAACTGCTGGGGCAGGAAGAACAGCTAACATGAGAATCTAGTTCACAAGACTTCCAGTCCAAGCTCTACAGATCAGAAATTTTTTAATCCATCTCAGTTAAACATCTAAATCAAATAGGCCAAGATTTACCAGATCCACTAATCTACTTCCTCTTGAACCATATCTCTATGTCATTTATCTATTTAAGACCACCAGGACTTTCTCTAGACTCCAGTGCACTTAAGATGTTGGCAGTCATGAGAACACCTTGGTGATGCTGTTTCTTTAATGAGTCTTGTCTCTTAATTTACTGAAAAATCTCATCAATTCCTTTCTTTTTAGCTTATTTAAAGGTAAAACTTAAAAATCAACCTTTTTGTTCCATTTCTTTTGACATTTCTTTATTGTCAAACACTCCCACCAAAATTCTATTTGCCATAACATGTAATTCAGAAATTATGTGACCTGAAAAACTCAGATGAGCAAATTCTGATACATTTCACTCTACTTGGCAAAAAAAAAAAAAAA
>VZTI01005557.1:506366-517113 GCA_013397865.1 Struthidea cinerea
AAAAAGACCACTGTTTCACAGAGCTGTGAGTCCAACCCAGAAGTGTTTGTGTCACCACAAAGCAGGAAAGCAGAGTGGTGAGAAGGGCTAAGCACTCTGGAATATTTCCTAAATCCAATATGGTAGCAAGCAGCCCTGTTGCTGTCAATTCTGCATCCCCATCTGGTGTCCCGTAATGGTTTTAATGAAAGCTCTTACACATGGTGCTTAAAATAAGCCATGTGTCTGCTGGGGTGAATTAAAAGATGTAAACGCAGTGTAATATGCCAAAGGATATAACAGTGTCAATATAAGAGCTGACTGTGTCAGCCAGCAACAGGTTCCAGCTGGGGCAGCCTCATGGAACAAAGACAGTCTTTGGCTTAATTCTGGCTCTGTGCTTCTGAAGTCCCAAATTGGGTGAAAGAGAAGTAAAGCTGAGGACCTTGAGCAGATGTGTGATACCCAGCTGAGTGCACAGTGATGCTCCCACAGCAGCCTCACTGTCCACCTGGCCAGTTCCGACTGGAGAGATCCGCCTCGGATGGCTCACACAGGGATGGAGTACACAAGCACAGAGAACCCTCAGGCAGGACTGATCCTGTGACCAGCCCTTCCCCTCTCTGCTGTTGCTGCCCACAGCCTGAATTAGCTCTGTTTTAGACAACCAGGGACAGAGCACAGCAGCTCAGCTCTGAACTCTGCAGCTGAGGAAGGACTGGATTTCCAAAAGTGCTCCAGTAAAACATTAACAGTTTGCAAAGTCCATGGAAACCCAAAAATACTCCTCTTCCTAATATCTTTCCAACCTCTTCCCACTAAATTAGATAAACAGGTGAGAAGGCATTTAATCTGCAGATTACTCATTGCACAATGAGTATTAGTCCTGTAACAGCACTGGCTGTCAGGAAAGGGGGGTAAAGACCAACATTCCTAATGACCAAACATCCCTAGTCCCAATGACCATTCCCCTCTTAATCAGACCACCTAGATACATGCTGACAAGTGCACTCTTCAAGACTTCTGTTCCACAGGAAAACCTGGTATTATCCCAATTTTCAGAGCCCTGTAAGGATGAGATTGACTCTGCACATCGCATGACGTTACAGTAATCACAAACTCATGAGAAACAGCCTAGATAACACACCACCTTTTTGGATTGGTTGGTTA
The DNA here is from genome assembly GCA_013397865.1 of Struthidea cinerea. NCBI lineage: Eukaryota > Metazoa > Chordata > Aves > Passeriformes > Corcoracidae > Struthidea > Struthidea cinerea. The sequence goes on from VZTI01005557.1 coordinate 507,516, forward strand.
GTTTGTTTTTGGGAAAAAAAAACCCCAACTTTATTTTCATTTTGTTTTCTTAGAGTATTTATCACAGAAAATTTCTGATCCGTGACTGGAGCTTGTGGATGTTAACACAGATTACGTAACATTCCCCAAATCTGAATTAATTCATAGACTTACCAGAGGCTCTCTTGCAATGATTTTCTCTTGAAGCTTGATTGAGATGACAGATGATAACTCTTATCTTTTGATTACAGCCTTGATGGTCTGATAAAGACTGTAAAACTGCAACCATTAAATTTCTCGTCCCTGAATTCCCCCTGAGCAGTCTCCTGAGATCACCTGAAACAGATAAACAGAGATGTGAAGAGCGTGCAATGGAATTGTTCCAGAACTGATACTGATAATATTACTTGGCTTTACATTTATGCTAATATCAATTAAGCAAGCTTTATTAATACTCGCTGTCATTTCTTGGAGCTGCCTTACAAAGCAATCTATCCTACAAGGTTTCACTTTGCACTTATGAAGAAAACAAAGGACTTTCCACACTCGTGCTCTGTATGGTGTGGCAGGAGAGGCAGCCTCCGGAGAGAGGGTAAGCAGACAAATTAGACAAGAGCAGGAATGGGGGGAAATGTTGCACAGTCACATTCACAGGAAGGGCCATGTTCCATAGACTCTCACATTATACTCAAAAACACTGATCAGAAATTTCACAGAGTCTAAGCTGTGTATTTTCAACTAACCCTCCCAAACCTTCACTGAATAGCTACAGGAGGGATTTTTCCTTTGTAACCAAGTTGCACACCAGCAAAGTTCAGGAGCCATTGTTAGCTTTTCTCTTTCCTTTTGCTTTTCTGCAGAAAGTTGCCAAATCCCAATTTATCATCATCCCTTCAAGTGCTCCTCTGCCCAAAATCACTGGACCAGCATCCTTACATTATTCTTGGAACACAGTGTCTTTCTTTCTGCTGCTATCATCAAACCCTGCTATCAAATAGCTTCCCCTTTTCTTCAGACATCCCAGTTTCACTTCCCCCAAGTTTTCCAAAGAACTGCTTTAATGTAATTGGGTTATAAGGAATGATATAGCATCAGGATAGAGCAGTGGAGATAATTCATAAGAATCACAGAACAGTTTGGATTGGAGAGGACCTTAAAGACCATCCCATTCCAACACCCCTGCTATGGGCAGGGACACCTTCCACTAGACCAGGTTGCTCCAAGTCCAGCCCAATGTGGCCTTGAGAGCCAAGCTGAGAACCCACCACAAGTTGGTCCTACTGGAAGTTTTTTTTTTGAAGAGCAATTATCATTACTAGATACTTAAATTGGGTACTGATACAACTGATGGTCACATTCACGGCAACAGAAGAATAATACAGCAAAAAAGTATTTAGCATTTCTGTAGCTCCCATAACCTTAGTGTAAGAACCTTTGAATTTCTGGCCCACTGTGGTGGTGACATCCTCATGTAGTATAAAACAGAGACATGAAGAAGATGAGTGACTTTCCCAGGAGATGCCATAAATTCCAGGACAGTATAGGGATCTCAAAATGTATATTACAGCCCAACTTGCTGAATGTGGAGAAATGAAAACGAGTCACAGACTGTGAATTCCAGCTTTGCTGAATATTCACACTCCTCTGCTTAACCCAAAAGCACAACAAGCACACACAAACCTGGTACAGTTCAGGTGTAGGTACTCCAAGCTCTTACTACTCTGCCTCAAGGAGGTGCTTCCTAACAGAAATTTAATCTCAAATGTTTTCATGCATCACTTCTCCAGCATGGCTGTAATTTAGCACCTACTTTCTTTCTTTTGTGCACAGTATGTGCAGCAAGCACCAAGACCAGTTGTAATCCCGAATGTTCTGGTTTCACCTGAAATCAGCCTTTCTGAGCTCATCTTAGCTAGGTCCTCGTGACTCTGCATGAACTTCAAAGAGCACTTCGAAGACCACACAGCTCTTCCTGCAAACAAGCCAGCAGGACAAGAACAACCCCTAGCAATAATGTCGTAGAGGCAAGACCACACAGAAGATTCCTGCAATGCCCTTTGGGCTTAAAGATGTAGGGGGTCTGAACTCCCCGCTGCTGAGGCTGATCCACAGCAGCTCCAAGAATCCCCCGTGCGCAGCATGCGGTGAGCTGTGTGCCCACATGGATGGGTGGAGAGCTCCAGATGATCTGTGTCGATCAGATACCCGCGCTGGGTCTGCCCCAGCTTGCAGCACGCCCTCCTCAAAGCTAAATGGAGCCCCGAGAGAGTTCACACCCCAGTACCTGACAGGTTGCCAGGCAGTCTTGTAGCCACTGGGAAAGCTTTGGGACCAGGTGCTGCTTCACAGCAAGCTGGGGGGGTTCTACCTGAGACAATCCCCATCGCAAGAAACAGCATCAGCCCTTGGATGAGTGAAAATTATAGGACACACAAACTATCATGACATCCATCTTTGGAAGATGCTGAGAATCCTCACAAGTGAGGGACAGAGGGAAAACATCTGGTTTAAAAGCCCTACAGTTGTCAGGTCACCAGGCAGTGTAGTGAGTCAATATTTAGGGAGTTGTGAACAGCTCAACTATGAAGCTTCACTAGCAAGAACTTGCGGAATCATGGAAAAAACTGATGGAAAGGGAGAGGATCCAGAGAGAGGGGATCCACTTGTGACAGTGGTACATGCATGACAAGTTTTTGCACATTGACCTTGGCAGGCCCTGCCTCTGGGCCTTCAGGTCAACAAACACAACTTGCTGCGGCAGCAGAGGCTCCAGGCTTGGTGCTTGAAGGCAGCCGACTGTGAAGTGCTGTGGAGATTGGGCTGAATAAAGGAATAGGGCTATTCACCATGTTTCTCCTTACAAACTGCCAACAGGTGACTTGCAGTTGTCTTAAAATGAGCAGTCACTAATTACATTTCTGTGATTGGTAATAGCTAAAAGTAGTTATTATCTGAAAGTTCACCACAGCCACGACGTCTGGACTGTGGTCAGTGAAATTCAGCCAGGAGCTGGGATGGTTAGTTTTGGCCCAACACACAAGATATAGGCACAGCTTTTTCCAGTACGGTCTGATTTTAGTCAAGGAAGCTTAGGGCTTGAGCTAATCTTCATTTCCTCATTGCCCTGGGTTCAAAGAAAATTTTTCTTTGTTTGACACTGGAATTTTACCCAGAGTGAAAGCAGGAAGGTGAGAGGGGAGAGAGAGGGTTAACATTCTTGAAAGGAAAGACTGGAAGTGGTGGGACAGCACTGCTGGGGAGGTCAGGAATAAGTACTGGCTGCTTCACTTCAGGAATCAGAGGTGCATCTTCAGACACAAAGATGCCTTGTAGAAAACGCAGTTCTGGATTAGTTGTATGCTTTTTCCCCCCTGTACCTCCCATGACATGACACAATCTTCTCTTGTTGTCTACTTATTTCCCCTTCACTTTTCCCAGAGCACAGAAGATACCAGTATTTTTACTTTTTGTCCTCCTTTGGTATACACTTGTTACACAAAACACTGAATTTGGTGATGTTGAAATTGCATTTTTTCCCAATTATTTCCAAGGCTAGCTAGGACTTTGCATAATCCTTGAATGAAACATGAAGGTTTCTGATCTAACTGCAGCCTTCCAGTACCTGAAGGGAGTCTACAAGAAAGATGGAGAGAAACATTTTACAAGGGCCTGGAGTGACAGAACAAGGGGAAAATGGCTTCACACTGAAAGAGGGCAGGTTTAGATAGGATACTATTAAGAAATTGTTCCCTGTGAGGGTGCTGAGGCCCTGGCACAGGCTACCCAGAGAAGCTGTTGCTGCCCCATCCCTGGAAGTGTTCAAAGCCAAGTTGGACAGGGCTTGGAGCAACCTAGGATAGTGGAAGGTGTTGCTGCCCATGGCAGGGGGATTGGAACTGGATGATCTTTAAGGTCCCTTCCAATGCAAACCATTCTGTGATTCTATGATTCACCTGCTCAAATATTTCCTGGTAAGGAGCCCAAAATAAATCACAACTCTTGCTAAAGCAAATTTCTCTGAAAAATGTGTTTTTTCAAGTTGCAGTATTTCTGGAGAATGCTGACATGTACATTCACCTATAGATCACAGCCAGCTATCCTCAGAAGGACACAGAGTCATGCTCATTTATTTCTTCTACAAGGAACAAGCTTTTAGTTTTCCAAGAGGATAGTGCTTTGAAAAGAAAATAGGAACCCCCCCCCAAAGCTTCTGTGGCGCACAAGCATGAGATGCAGTTTGCATGTGAGTCCTTTGCCACTGAATTTCCTCAGAAAAATTGCACAAAAGCCAAACAGGCCAGCCCCTGAGCCAGATCCCTGCCAAGACTCTGATTAAAAACTCACTCTCTGCACCTGCCTATTTATTTTACCACTCTGCACCTGCAGACTGGGTTCAAGAGCCTCATTATTGCTCACTTGTCTCTGGCCTCATTCTGACAAACTTCATGGACAAAATGCCACACTTCTCTTCTAATGACCATCACAACAGCTCCAGCTCTGAGCAGCCTCTAATAATTTCTCCATTTTTTTTTCCTGCTCACCAAATATGTAATAATGAACAGTCATACAGCACGCTGAAAGTGGAGTGAATGCAATTTCTAGAAATGGAAATCTGCTTTTAAAAAAATTAAAAATTAAATCAAAGCAAGTAAAAGATACAAGGGGGGGCGGGGGGGGAAGAAACAAAAAACCCCAACAAGAATATAACTGAAGACAGTCAGTGACCTTTTCAGGTTCTCAGAGCTTCTATCTAGAAATTTATGAATTCTGCACCTGGAGAGGCCTGCACAGCCCTTGCATTGTGTCTCAGTCCCCAACTTCTGTTCTGCATAAAAAGTAGAGGGACCCAGCACTGCCTTGTCTCATTGCTGCTGGTGCTGCCTCCGGCCAGACTGGAGCCCTTGCTCAAGCCAGTCTGGGGACAAACTGCTGGAACTGCAGGCTTTTCTTCGAACCTCTTTTTTTCCAGCCCTCCTTGTAGGTTCTCCCTGACTGCCTTATCTATTTCCCCACAAAATGTACTTGGAGCTTGATGTCTTTTTGCTAGCCAGAAAAAGAAAAAAGTCCCTTTTCTCCTTGGACCCATGGTGTCCTGGCCAGAGGACAGCCCATGGAAGCACAACTCAGGCTGTTCTCCCAAGGCAATACATGGGAATAGCTCTTGTAGGAGGTGCCATAAATCTGTTTTATGGTACAATTGACAAGCAACCAGTGACCACAGCAAAAACACCCTGCCTAGGCCTGGTGAGCCTGAAGTGCTTCTTCACCTGGGAATTGTATGTTTTGTTTCCTACAGTATCAGTTATGCTTGTAAAAATACACTTCTTACAATACCACCTCTATCTGTACATGTGCTAGGATGTGAAGTTCCAACCTTCCCTTTAATATACCATCCTGCTGCTTCCCAGGGACCTTTCCACAGTGTTGCTGCAGCATGGGAATGCAGGGTTGACGAACAAACAGGTATTTTAAAGAGATTCTGGTATGAAATTTTAATGGGGAAATCAAATACTGATAGTTTTGTTTTGTCAAGACAGGTTTGTCTTTAATCCAGAAGACATTCTGAGAGGATATTGTACCATGTGCACTTCCAAAGGCACAGCAAGGACAGAATATTACCAAATTCTCACTGATTATCCAGCCTAAGGGTAGCAAACCATCTCCAGGAGAGAGCCAGCTGTGCCATACAAATAGAGGATTTATTTAGACCTGTTGGTCCAGGCAGATGTGAAGGTTTCTGATCTAGCTAGCAAAAGCTCCAGTCTCATTAGTGCAAGCTCCTATGTTATAAACCAGGACCAAAATGGGAGAGGAAAACTCAGATCTTGGATCTGTACCATCAAAGAGAGAACAAAGTTTACCCAGTGAGTCACAAGTCACAAACCAAGTGTGTATTAATCTTCCCCCTGACACATTTCTTCCATCCATCAGATCTAGCATTGTGCTGCTCTAACAGTGAGGATACATCATGTCATTCATGACACATGATGATTCCCAGATGTTCAGAGAGCTCTGCTACCCAGTGGAACAAATGGGTGTTTACAGTAAAATAAGCACCAAATTTAGCAAAACTGAAGATGAAGTTACAAGTTAATTAGTGCAAGAGGGCCCAAGCCCCATGATATACGGCACTCATATTTCTTCAATAGATCCAGAAGAACAAATTGAGAAGAGAGTCCAACAATTGAATAGCAGAAAATCAAAACCAAAAAAACCCACCCAGAAAGTCACCCTGAGAGAAGCCAGAATAAATAACACCACTGCCGAGCTCTGATGTAGCTCTTCTGGTGGAGTTCCTGGTGATGAATAAAAGGAGCTCTGAGTCAGGTGCTTGTAAATACAGTCATATAAAACACCGAATCAATGAGAAAGAGAGCTGGGAGAGGAAAAAGGGTCTAAAAACATCTCGGAGAGTCTGTGAACCTCTCAGCTGGCTATAAGAGCTCCTGATTCAGGCAGGAACATCACAAGTGTCTTTTGCTCTTAAATTTCTCTAGTGGCATATTAAGGAGCAGCTGGCGAAGGTGGACACCTACCTGAGACTGTGGGAGGAGACATGAACTTGGGCCTCATTGACTGAAAAGAACTGACACAAAACACAGCTTTCCACTGGACTGCCTTGGTGCTGATGTTTCCAATCTAACATAAGGAGTGAAGAATGGCAAACTCTTAAACCAGACACTGCTAAACTCCAGTGAGATCAAAAATAACTCCCTGTTAAAGGCTGTCCTAAAAAGTTTAATGTTCCCAAAAGTCATTACAGCTCTCCAGGCCTTTTGCTAAATCTTCCTTCCTCTCCCACACATTTCAGTCAGTACTGAATGGAGCCATGTAGAAAGAATCCAACCCACCCATTCTTTGGCACTTCATGTCAAACCCAGGAGACAGGAGCAGCCCATGGAGCCCATGGCACTGCCAGCAGTGGGGATCCTGGTGACCCCAGAACAGCTCTCCGGAGACAGAGTTCATACAATGACAGAGGGCCAGATGCCAGCACTGTCCCTGGATACTTTCCTTATTCTGTGCTAGAGAACAAATTCATTTTCCATAAAGCACTAAATAGGCCAATTTTTAACCTGGCTTGCAGTGCTGAAAACAACCTGCAAAAAACAGGTGGCAGCCTCCTTTCATGCAAGCCAAAAGACAGATAAAAATAGCCTTGAATTGCCATTGAAAATATGGTAAAACAATCCTTTTCCATCTGCTAAAGCAAACCCTGGGAGTAAGTGAATTAACAGGTCCCCACAAGCAGACACTGTGAGCGAGGCATTGCTGCTCATTAATTAAGATGAATGTGACAGCAGTCGATTGCCTCTATCTCTTGAAGGCATCAGTCAGAGCCCAAAGCTGAGTGTGCACCTTGACTATACCTCACAGACCCTGCTGGAACTCTGCCCCTTCCTTTCTAAATGCTTAGAGTAGCATTCCCTCAGAAGCAAAGGCCTTTCCTCTTCTGCCATCTCCATATTCCCCGTCCAGCCCAGTGTTAAATGCCCGGTGCCATCTCCTCACTTTGAAGTTGGCCACAGGCGATGAGTTCAAGATGTGAAACCCAGGGCATTTGCAGAAAGGGTTTTTACAAAGCCGATGTCCTTCCAGAGAGATTAGACCCGAAGGCCATAATTAACACGTCCCTGCTGCTGTTATGACAGCATAGCCCTGATCACCCACACTGACATTCAGCTTGCCAGAGTGATCCCAAAGGAAGGATCTTCAGCACCGTCTAATTATCCCAAACTTCAGTCTGTTGCTCAAGAGGGTTGCTTCTGTGGGTAGACTGCTTAAAATACCCCATGTACCCAGGCATGGAAACACAGATTTCCCCTCAGCCTAAACACAACCAGTTTAATCAAGTCAGACTGTGACCTGTCCCAAGCAGAAGGGAGATAGAATAGTTTTTGTTTAAACAAGGGGGAAAAAAAAAGGCAGCCAAATCCTTGTCTCATTTATGGTAATGTAAATCTAGAATAACTGGATAAATATAACCAAAGTTAAAGCTTTTATAAACAGGTATAAATCAGATCAGCTTAAACACATGCAAGTTTTTAAGACTCTTTGGCATCTTTTAAACCTCAGTTTCTAGTTAGATGCTCAGTCAGGCTGAGTCCAGCCTTTCAGCTGCCTGTTATTTATGGGACTGTTCACAAAGCTGAGTGGTCACCCCACAGGACATGTTTAACCTCCATTTGCACGACACTTAGCAGATGTGTAAACTGAAAGGCTGGCAGAAATTTGAGTGTGCACAACTGGGGGACAGTACTGTCCCTCAAAAAAATAAAGTATCAAATAGAGCTGTTAAAAAGCCAAAATTAAAATTCAAGATGTCCACCCCAGGAAATAATGATTTTTCATTTCAGATTGACATCAAACATTCAGCATTTTTTCCCCATAGAATCAAAAGTTCAGAACATCTTTTTTTTTTTTTTTTTTAGTTTGAACTGTTGAAACATTTTGACTGAAAATAAACATTTTGACATTTCCAAGTCAGAATGTATACATGTGGTTTGTCAACAAAATTAGGTTAGAAATCGCAAAGGAAGAGGTTTTCATGTGAGGTTTATATTATACTTCCTGCTTTTTGAAGAAACAGTACAATCATGTCCAGGTCAAAAAGTTAAGAGGTGCTCAAAAATGCTAACAATGAATTGCCCACTCTCCTTTAATCTCAGATCAGTTTTGAACTCCGTTTGGATTATCCCTGATTTTATTCATGACAATTCATCTACTTTTCCAGCTGCAAAGGCAGATACAGAGAATTAGGCTACCAATGACTTTCATGAACAATCCAGGATTAGAAGTGTAGAAAAGCACAGAAACAATATCTTTCTATGTGTTTTCTTGAACCAGAAGTTTTGTTTTGCACCTTTTAAGGTGAACATTGGATCCTATTTCAGATTTCTCTTCTGCATTTAGCCCACTTGGACATGGCTGAGAGATTCTAACATCAAATCAGTTTAGAGCTGTGTGAATTCCTTCCAGATATTACTTTTCTTGTACGTAAAAAGACTCAGCACTCAGAGAGCACCTGAATGACAACTCTGCTACCACAGGGACTGGGACAGCAAAGGATCTGAATGAGCAAACTACTGCCCATGCAATTATTTTTACTATTTCTTTATTTTAACTGCAATGCAGAGAATAAGAATTCAGGCAATAGAATATTTTAAATCTGTGCCCTAAATGTGTAACAGAACTGCATGGCCAGAAGAATTAAATCTGCTTTGCTTTTATTTTAAACTCCTGTATCTTGATTCTGGCAAGAAGTTGAAATGCCCAGAATAATTCTCTTTTGATGGAATCAAAATAATTTCCATCTACCCCTATATCTTGCTAGTCAAAGCTTATGTGAGTTACAGAAATTGTTGATGCTCGTGCAACAAGTGGTGATCTGAAAAATACAAACGTAGTTTGTGACTTTGGAAAACTTAAATCAGAGATTTTTTTTTATAAAGAGAAGTTTATTTATATATATATAAACCCAGTAAGAAATCAAGACTTTTTCTCTTCCATACACCTACCTCTAACTACCATGTGTTCTATGGTAATATATCATATTTATACAGTTAATGGGTCCTTTGGAAATGGAGTCTTATCTTAAAGATACTCAAGCACCCACAAG